>KL254678.1:28925-63841 GCA_000699545.1 Podiceps cristatus | reverse complement strand
CTGAATCATAGTTCAAGTCACTGGTATAGCCCTTGGCCGTCGCTGCTGTGACCCTTCGGCTGGGGGCATAGTCACTGTCACAGACATCGGTGCTGCAGGGCGTCGTGGGGGGTGCAAAATGCCGGTAGCTGTAAGGCCTGTAGCTGCGGTGGGGAGATTTATGGGAAAAGCATCGGCATATAGAAAGACTCTGCATTTTGGGGGGTGCACCCGCTAACGAGCGAGCAGCAGATAAGCCAAGGTGCAAACGGAGAACTGGTCAACCTCTCCGCAGTAGATACACAGCATCGCACCCTCCTCTCTGCCATCACAAACCCACTAACCCTCTTGCAGAAGGCCCACTTTTGTGCTACAGCGTCAAATTATAGCAACTAGTGAAAGGGATACTAATTTCTAATTATCTACAGGCAACAGGCTCCCCGAGGCCTTAGCTGAGGTAGAAAAAGTTGCTAGAACTGGTCAACCTCTCCGCAGTAGATACACAGCATCGCACCCTCCTCTCTGCCATCACAAACCCACTAACCCTCTTGCAGAAGGCCCACTTTTGTGCTACAGCGTCAAATTATAGCAACTAGTGAAAGGGATACTAATTTCTAATTATCTACAGGCAACAGGCTCCCCGAGGCCTTAGCTGAGGTAGAAAAAGTTGCTACTAAGACAGTAGGGCTGGAAAGGCACCGAAGAAATAAAATAGCTGTGTTGTAATGGTACGGAAAAGATATTCTGTTTCCATTATCCAGTTTATGGATGCTAATTTCCAAGTCCAGAGAGAGAGGTAGACTGAAAATCACCCGGCACATTGATAGCAGTCAGGAGAATTGCCTGCCAGAGCAGTAACTGGAAAGGAATCCCCAAATGCTGCTACCACAAAACATCTTAGCCCAACATAGTTTAAAGAAAACAAATTAGAAAGGGAGGCGGGTAGTAGCTACAATTGCCAGCATCAAAATCAGTCTTTGGGGGCGGGTGGGGATGCAGCTCCTCTCTATTCAAGTCAGAATGTTATGAAAGATAGGAAGATCAGAAGCAGCAAGGCCAGGGTTTATTTTTGGGTGGCAGAGCATTCGGAAAACATTCAACCCTACACTACATCCCTAATACCATTTATAACACTAAAAGTCACATCGGCTAACCAGCGATCAGCATGATTAATGCTGCTGACAAAATCTGGGTTTCTTTCATTAGAAAATTACTCATAATTTTAAAAGATTTTTCATATGGCTGCAAGGGACCATTATAAACATCTGGTCTGACCTTCTACACAACAGAGGCCATATTTTCTGCTAATGGAGAAGAGATGTCTTTTCAGCCCCAGAGACCTCATTATCCAGAAGCCCCCAAAGGCTCTGTGTTGGGGAGGCGTTTCTTTCAGTAGACAAATTCAGTGCTCTCTTCTCATTGACCAGATCCTACTAGCGATTTGGGAGGGGGACCTTTACACCCCTGGGTAGTAGGTCGCTCTATTTTAGGTAACTAGTTATAAAATGATAATGAACTCTAGCATCTTACAAGGAAGGTGAGAAAGATACATTCAAATAAACAGAGATAAAACTTGCCTACCCATAAATATTAGTCTGAAAAAGGTTAGGAACCTTTTTCAGATATTAACCTTTAATATGCCAAATTAGAATTTCTGTGCTTTAAGTAGGCCATAATATTGATGTTACTTCTGACCCACTAGCAACTATATTGCCAACTTTCCTCCTCATGGTGTTTGCCTATCATTTCTGACAATTACATAACAAACTATTTATGACAGAAACCTAGAACAAGGCAGAGTTCATTACACGATAAGTATTTTTGGCTCACAGTTATCATGGGACCAGGTTTCTTTTGGTATTTAGCTAATTGTCCAATGTTGTCATTCCCCTTAAAGCAATAAACCAAGTGGGTATACCACTAACCCACTCCCTGTACGATTTACCTCAAACAATGCTGCAACTTGCACACACACTCCAGTGACAGCAAACGTGTGAACCCATTTAAGCACCTGTTGTAGTGTTTGCAGAATTAGGGCCTTTGATTGCAATTCTCATGGAGCAGAGGCTGTCTTTATTCTGCATTTTCTGCACTAACTGCTTTGATCCTGACGGAAGCTTTTGTAATAATTACCTGTAGGATCTATGAGTGGATGGGCTGTTTGAAGAATAACCGAATTCCATGGTATAATGTGAACGTTCAGTAGCTGGTGATGGTGGTGGGTTCAAAATCTAAGGGGAAAAAAAGAAAAAAGCTGGAGCTAAAAACCCAAACCCAACATATGAAGGAGATTCCAAACCCATCTGTTTATAAGTTTTCTTTTTAGTACCGTTTAATAGGAACCTTCAACTAAGAACTGCATGCATAACCTCTCCCCAAAACAGGATTTTTCTTCTGTTTATTCCCCAGTTCTTTCACAGACACTAGAAATACCACCTTTTACCATTCCCACAGAAGCTATAATCAAGCTCTTCTCAAAAAACGCTGACTGCTGTTGCTATCTTGACATACCCAGTGCTGAAAAGTAAAGTTGAAGCTAGCGGTTCAATACTAGATTGTCACTAGGGACACCACTGCCCTAGGCAAACTGGCAGATGTCTGCTCCTGCTAGCTGTAGGCCCCAAATATTACGCTGTTTACAGTACCTGCAGCATGCTGTCCAAGGCAAGCATTTCTTCCCTATACAGGCATGCTCTTACTGCACAAGCAGTATTTTGATTAGTTTAAAGATATAACATTATGGGTTGATTCTCAGAACTGAAAACAGACAGGTGAAAACAGAAGATTTTAGCCTGCACTGATCGAGCATGTAACTAACACTCGATAGTGGTTTGGTGGACTTCATATAAAAATAGCTAAAACCACCCCCACTGATGCTAGAACTAAAGAGACAGGGAGCCCTCCAGGGCTGGTACCAACTTTTAAATAGCATCTAGTGCAGCACACTACCCATTTGTGACTAGAGGAATGCTATGGAGTTGCAAGACACTTGTTTATTTGTCACTTGCAAGACACATGACACAAAACTTAATTTTAATTCCTTATGCAGAATCAACCATAGTCTTAGCTCCTGAGGCACACAGAACAGTATAATGAAAGGAGATCACTCTGTCAGAGCTGCTCAACTTTTATTGGGATTTTTTCATCTCCCCTGACATTGAATCCAACACCTTTTTCTGGCCCTGAGCGCTCTCACAACTTTTAAAAATTAATAGAGAATTCCTATAGTGTTTTCAGTGAAGCCAATCTCCTCTCCCTTCCCTTTCACAACTACCTACTCCATATTTAATTGAGTTTATTAGCAGGAAATCTAAACCAAAACATTAATCTGTCAATTAATTATCCACAGAAAGACACTGGCACTTCTCTGAAAGCTATTAAAGGTCTATGAATAATAGAATGACTTACTGGAGGAAAGTAAGTGCCTTTGGTGCTTGAAGAACTACTGGAAGAGGCTCCAGTGACATGGGCCCTGTCATAAGGTGGCCCGCTGCTCCCTCCCATAATGCTGAGGGAGCTGATCACAGATTTACCTCGAGACATGCCTAAAATAGAACAAAAATGTATGTCAATATGCAATTATTTGAAGCAAACAGAGGAAAGCTTAAAAAAATTCTAGATAATAAGGGCAGTATAGCCACAACTCCTAAAACCAGAATTTATCTTCTTGGTACTAAGAGCAAATTCAGTGCTTGTTGATTGACAACTGGAATGAAGACTGTCAGGGGATAAACATGTTGGTGTTGCGTATCAGCTATGGAACCGCAGGACTTGGCACTGGGCTATACTACAGCTGTGTGAAAAGAAACAGATTCCTTTCACTTGAACACCTGGAAAAGCCCAGAGAGAAGAGGCATTCAGGCACCATTTCTATGCCTCAGAATAAAATGTGAAACTGACTCTGACCATCTCAACCAAGCAACTGAAATTTGAGCGAGAGAAGAGAAGGTTTGTGTTCTTTCATTTCCAGACCGTTAAGTGAGCTTTTGCTACTGGACTGAAGCATGCTGGCAGAGTCTCCATGTGGGAACCGGAGAGGTATGCCGCTGTGCTCAAAATAATGGTGAAAATTCTGCTCAAAGACTCTCTTATGAAAGCATCTTATTACAGAAAGCAATCTGGCACATTATTTTAACCCTCTAACAGCCTCACCAGAACCTCTACATTCTGACTAGAACCTGTTGGATCCAAAGCTACAAATTACAGCACATATTTAATCAATATATACAGAGCAATGCATATAAATGAAGTACATAATTGAGATTAAATCTTGCTTTTTAAACAGCAGTAGCATCACGCATGTGAACTGGTGTTGGAAACTTCATCATCAAACAAAATAAGCTGAGTTATTGCTGGACTTTACAGACTTTACAAGAAGTTTCACAAACATACAAACCCAGTTTACAAATCTAACAAGACTAATTACATAATGTTTAAAGTCCCATGAATATAACTCTGTGTAACTTTGTCCTGTACTGACACCTTGTTGATGCTCTAACAGTCCAAAAAGAGGCTTCTTTAGTAGCAAAAGAAGAGGACTCCCACACAGTATACATACCACTTTGAGCTTATGGCTCTGCTAAGTATCTAAATGCTCGTGGATAGCATAGGTAAAGTAGCAGTTCATTACTATAAAGGATGGCAGCAAACCTTGTCAGTCCTGGCTTCCAACAGCTTCCAAGAATTATGTGTCTGGAACAGACATCTCCTGTGCATACAGGCCAGTAACCACAGCTACAGCTATGTGGTGCCAAAGATCACACCATTTACTCACCAGGAAGAGACCCTGACAAAGAGCTTGGGTGAGGCACGTAACCAAGAGGCACAGAGGCTGGTCCATGCACCACGTAATCATTGGTCATCGTTTCCCCATCTCCCTTCATGCGTGGGCACAGCACCCTCTGGCAGATGAAGTACATTGCTCCAACCACAAAAACTGTAAGGATCACACCAATGATGGAACCTATTGTGTTGTTGGGCTGTGGTGCAGGCTCCTCTGTTGTGTCTAATAGGAAAAAGGAAAATCAGACCGTGTAAATTAATCCAACAGCTTCACGTACCAACATGAGTTTTCCTGACACCTCTCCACACAGGAAAAATAAGTCTCCTCTTCTGTAGGCTGACAACAGCTTTCAAATAAATAGATGGGAGGAACAGACACTGGGACAGGTCTGTTTAAAGACTCTGAGTGTCCACAAGGGCTACCTGTGCACAAGATGACCTCCACACATGCAGAGAGGTTTTTAACTCACAAATGACAGGAAATTAACAGTACACGTATGTGCAGGGGAGGTGATGAACCAGGTCCCAGTCTTGCTTCATGCTGACAGGCAGGGCTATGCTTTGAACTGGATGAACAAGACCTGCAGCCATGACTCCAGATGGCACTGTGCTGGGGAATCCAGTTACGCTTTTTCTTGCCATTAAAGACGATGACAGATACTTTTCACGTTGCAACTCATGACATAAGCACCTAGGTTATCGCACAGTATAACAGATTGGCACTCCCTTTTCTCAACGGTGTAACATTCACTTATGCTGAACAGTAGAGGTGATGCACCAATGATGAATTTTGGGTTTGCTGCTATTTATTAAGCTACCTAATCTACTCCACATCAGACCCACACTGATGGTTACACATACAGCTAAGCATCAGCTTTAGAGGTGCCATCCTTATGAGGAATCTGTATCTGAAATGATTATTCAACAGTCAAAATGAGTGGCTTTCCCCACAATACCAATTCTGAGCAACGACATTTCTGGGAATAACTGACAACCCCCTGCCTGTGCTTCATGAATTTGACAAGAAAAGCAGACTTTAAAGTATTTTCCTGTTCTAGTCAGTGTTTTACATCTTATCCATTACTGAAAGTCTTTTCCTCAACACATTTTATTCTCCCTGAACACCAAACCCACACTTTAACCAGCTTGTCACAGTCTACAGAGATAAGTAAACAGACTTCTGATCACACTGGAAGAGGGACAGTTGACAACTGCAATCTTACTCCGGGTGGGCTAATTTTCCATCCTCTGTTACAAAACCAGAAAATATATGAACTATAATAAAGATAACCATACATGCCTGTGATAATGTCACTAATAATATGGTAGCATGACAGAACATCTCCTATTACTCCTTCTTAAGATCAAGGGTCCAACTCTGGCTTTGCATTTTCAAGTTACGTGTGTGTCAACCGTGACACACAGATTTCTAACACAAGAAGAGATGTCCCTATTTACAATTTCTTTCAAAGCACCAACAGTGAAAATTAACTTTCAAGTTGGAATTTTAAAGGCAGTGATTTTCTTGCAGAGCCCTGGAGATTTCAAGGTAGGGGATATCATATGTTACAAATCATAAATCAAGCTCAGAATTACATCTTTTCAAGATGCAAAGGAAATTTTAGAAGGTTTATTCTGTAAACAGAGTGCTCCTCTGATTCTAAAAGCACCTGCTATTAATTCTCTGGATGAGAAAACTGTGAAGCAGAGCAGTTATACATAAAAGCCCCATGCTGCTAGAAAGGTTTTTTAATGCTGCACCATCTCAGCATACTAACAGATTATAGCAAAACAAACATTTTATTTCTTTTAAAAGTTTAAAAAGGTAAGTGGAAACATTACTGGCCTGCTCTGTCTCAGACACTCGTTCAGAAGACTAGGGTTTTTTGTCACTCCTATCCCACCGCGCTGTGCATTATTGCATGACAGCAGTTATGAACAGAGGCATCCATTTGGGGAACAATTAATTCAGTCTGGTTACCAAAGAAGGTAAGAAACAAATTTCGGACGCTGCAATCAGGTCTCTCGTTTCAGGTTTTACACTTACAGCATCCTTGCTCATCCGAGCTGTCACTGCAGTCCAGGTTGTGATCACATTTCTTGTTTTTCCCGATGCACTGCCCACTGGCACAGCGGAACTGATCGGTTAAACAAAGCACTGGAAAGAGAAACACACACCCCCCACCCCCAAGAGTCAGTATCAAAGACTTCTACTCTTTAAAATGATTAAGAAAACAAGACACCAAAGCATACAATCAGGAGTATCTTGGGAGAGCTTCGCCTGCTGCTAGCTTCCTTTCTTGAAGCAAACAGTGGCACACAAACTCCCTCATGTCAACCATGCAGAAAAAGTGATTCCGTGTTCTGTCAAGGATATTGCACATTGGGTACCTGGTCCGAACTGCCTGTTACAATAAGGACAGTACACAATAAATTCACTTTGACTAAAATAACTCAGAAGCAGAAGGCCACTGAGAACACGATCACTTGTCCCAGGATGTGGGTATTGCAAAATTACTGTAAGAATCCCCAACTCTAAGCATTTACTGTAATACAAGAGAGAAGAATAAAGTTATTAAAAACAAATCTGCCAAATCATGATGATAAAATTGTTTAAGATAAATGTGGTTTCTCAGTACCCTTGTGCTCTTCCTGTAAACCAGAAAATTCCTTGATCATGGGACAATATATGTCACTTGACATTATGTTTTTAAACTGAAATGAAAGACAGAAGATAAAACTGGAGCTTTGCCAGTACACTCAAAAAATAAACTACCACTTTGGGAAAAAAAAGGTGCTGCAGGCAAGGTGCTGGCTGCTGCTGTTTACACATGTTTTTGCCTCCTGTTTCTCATAAAACCAGAAATTCTTTTCTGACTTCATTTGAATTAAGAAGTTAAACTAAAGGCTTTTCTGATCTGCAATCAACTAGAATATTCTAAATAACAGGGCCACTTTGAAGGTGATAAACAGCCCCTGGTCTGATATCTTCAGTCACTGGATGGCAACTGGGAAGCTAACTTGCACAATGTATTTTCAGATGTCAGCATCTCATCTGGCTAACAATCACCTTTCATCACACAGGAATTTCTGCATCAGTCTGTATGTTTTTGTTTGAGCTGGAGCACATCCTTTGGAAAGAAATTCTGCCTTGATTCAAAGACCCTTAAGACAGCCTCTTCAAAGAAGAAAAATGTACTGAAAGGCTATAGAGGCATCCTTTCAAGCTTACAAGTTATCCCTACCACTCCTCACTACTTGTGCAGTGGGGAAAGGAAGGGCAAGTTTGCTCATGTTTCACTTTGTATAGTGGTAGGGTAGTTCAGATTCCACCAGCATAACCTGTCCTTTCCAAAATTAGAAGAACCTAATTCTCATTGTGTTGGCAATAGCACTTCCCTCCATAATGATGGCTTAAGAAATCTCTTTTGATGTGCTCTATAGGAAGAAGAGGTCTCCAGAAATCTCATCTGTCTCTCGCTCCCACTTACTCGGAAAAGCTTAACTTCATTTTGTTCGAGTATTATAAAATAACCAATCCCAAGACCTTTACTCAAGTACAAGGGACACAGAAACTACGACAAGGATTTGCTCCACTTGGTAATTCACTCCCAGTTACCAGGTTTTTAGTTCTTACAAAACATACCATTTTTAATTGTACTTTTCACAGGCAGCTTAAACCACTGTGCAGGAGATCAGTGTTATTTCCATTTCACAGGTGGCAAAACAAGAGTATGGAGGCATGAAATAATTTCCCATTCAATAGACCAGTTTAAAAACTAGCAGAACATTGGATCCTTCCAAATCCTACTCAGCAATAACTCTGGTATTGATCATAGTGTCCCCATGACAGCTCTATTTTCATCACATTTCCAATGATCCCCTGTACCTTCACAGTTCTTCTCATCCGAGTTGTCCTGGCAATTTGCTTCTCCATTGCACCGGAGGGCACTGTCTATGCACTGTCCACTTTCACACTGGAACTGGGTGTCTGAGCACACCGGGCAGTTCTTTTCATCACTGTGGTCTTCACACTCAGTGAAACCATCACAGCGCCAGGCCACTGGGATACAGTCAATCTCACCTGTGAAACAGGTGAACTGCTGAGGGGAGCATGTTGGTGGTTCTTTAAAAAGGAAGCAAACAAACAAAAATTAAAAATCCAGGTGAACAAACAGCAGGTCAGGACAGGTAAGGACAAGAAGAGCTCAGCTGCTTTCATGTATCAAGCAGCTGATAAACATGTCACACCATAAGGTAACTTCCACCCCCGCTGCCTCCAGAGTCATTTGTGCAGATCTTGAGCCCCATGCGACTGATGCAGGCTCTCATCGATGGAGGCTCATTAGACAGAGAACAAGAGGAACAGAAAAACATGCACACTCAAAACACAATTATTTTCTTCCCTTCCCACTTCAGCCTCTTACACCCTTCTCTTAGTAGGTCTTCAAAAGTCTTCATTTAAAGTCAACACACTTTTCTACCCCCCCTTTTTTGCAACACTACTGTGTACACAACTGATGGCTCACTTTCTTTTTAATGTTCGACAGTCATTGTATAGAAAACATTAAAAGGATGTAATGCGCTGCAGATGGATGCACCGTGACTCAACGTCTAGTTATGCGCCCTTGACAGCTCTGTTCAGTCAAAATTATTTTGAAATGACAAAAACTGCTCCATCTAGTCAAGCCCCACTATCTCAACGCAGCTGTTAGCTGTTATTTAACATTTACTACAGTAACTGTTAATCTCATGCAGTAAGTGTGGAGTTTTTTTCCCTTTTCTTAATCCCCCTTTCCTCCCCCCGCCCTTTGGCCTGGTATTAAACTTGCTCTGAGAAAATATCTGGATTATGTTAGCTCTTGTTCCATTGTGAGACCACACGTCGCCTTGATGGCGAGAAGATTGCATAATAAATCCATTCAGTACGGTGGCACAAAGAGACCCAAGCACCAAAGAGCCTCTCCTCTCCCCCTCTTCAACCCCACCCTTGGAGACACCAGGGCGTAGGCTACAGTGGCCGTATCACCATGGAGGAGGCAACTCGCCCTTCTGGGACCGAAGTTCAGAAAGACACGCACAGGGTGAGTTTGAGGAGGACAGCAGAGAAGAATAAAATGGCACAGACATGGCGCAATATGCCAGAACACGAGAATCTACCACTATTTGAAAAAGGAGAAGGTACAGAGTGATAAGACAAAAAAAGAATTAAAAAAAAAAAAAAATCACACAATTGAAAAATCGAGTTGAAATAATTCAGTGGTCTTAAGTAGAAAGGGTGAACAGAAATCTTTATTTAACAGTCAACTAGTGAATTTTTCCTCTTCTCTTGATCCTTCTCAATAATAGTAGATTTAGCGGGGGAGAGGGAGGGAGGGGGCGGCAGGGAAGGAGGGGAGGAGAGGGTGACGCAGGCACGCAGTCAACTAGTGAATTTTTCCTCTTCTCTTGCTCCTTCTCAATAATAGTAGATTTAGCAGGGGAGAGGGAGGGGGCGGCAGGGAAGGAGGGGAAGAGAGGGTGACGCAGGCACAGGCAAAGAGGTAAGTATAAAAAGCATATAACACCACCTGGTAACTGTCACATTCTTTCCAGTCAGAAGCCACCCCTAACGATGGAGGCTCCCCTCAACCCAGAAGAGAGCTCAGTGACAGAGAGCATGGGAAGGACTTACCTCCACATGACAGTTCATCCTGCAGCAGAACAAGGTGGATGGGGCAAGAGCAGCGCGTGGTGCCATCGCCCTTCACGATGCAGATGTGTGAACAGCCACCATTATCTTGAGAACAAGGATGTTGTCCTGTGATTTTAAAAAGACGACAGACAGGTACCGATGAGAAATCCCTACCTCTTTTATGACCTTTCAGTGATTTCTTTGGGCTCACAGGACTCCCTTCATTACTTCATTTCCCCTGGAGAGAGCACTACTAAAAACAACTCCAAAAAAGTTGTGATTTGTTGTGAGCATTTTTTCCCTTTACACACAGCACTAATTATCATGCACATCCATAACTTCCCATGATATGAAACACTAAGAATCATGCCATGGGTCTACTGAAACAGTAAACAGTACTCAAAGCATTTTGCTTCTTATGCAAGGTAGCATTAGTTCTGCAGCAAAAACAGTAGCATTAGTAATACAAAAAGATGCCTTGGATTCCATATGTCATTTTCTCTACCAAAGACCATTAAAAAAGTAAACTTATCTAATTTATGAATTCTGAGGCTTCCACACTGTCTCTGAAAATTCAAATTAACATGCTCTAGATAAATATGTCTCTTCATTTTAATGTTTAATAAGGACAACATACTTCTCTTGGAACTCCTGACAGATTTACTGAGATTAATAGCAAACAAAACTAGTAGTAGTCTGCACTGATGCTTTAATTAAACATCCCCAGACATTTTTCTACATATTTCTCCAAGGCATGCACCACAGCCTATTAACCAGGCCTATTTCCTCCAGGATGACGGCAGCTCCACCACTTTAACCATCCAGCTCCCATGGTTTCAAGTGCATGTGTGTGGCGAAAGGTTATATCCTGGTAAACAGAAAACTTTAAAAAGTGTAGCCATGTTCAACAGAAATTGTTATTTAATACACAATTCCCTTGTGCAATGCTCTTCTGCCATGTACTTTCAATATGAATTGCCACCAATAAAAACTGTTCACTTTGCCTTCAAGGCAGGAGGTCCATTGAAACATTTACATAAAGGTCCTGAGAGCTGTGCCCATCCAAATGGAATAACACCTAATAGCAACTCACTAGCATGTCGCAGACGTAACAGTCTACTAGGGATAACAGGACATTGCCCCCGTGCCCATAGATGCTCAAACGTCAGGTGCCTGAACGGGACTACCAATAAAGTTGTCATCAGCAACAAAACGCGATGCTGGGTTTGTGATGGATTTCCAGTCTACTGTCAGCCTGAAGGAAACAAACTTAATTGCACCCTGGCGAAATACAGACACAAAATGATACCAACTTCTGTCCCCTTCGATCTGCACTGATGTTGGTCTGTAACAAGGCAAAACAGGCTTAGCCCTCCATGGCCACTCCTTGCCTCGAGCCCCACAGACACTGTTTTCACTTGCAAACGGGGATTGCACTTACTGTATTCCTGAATGTTGAGCTCTTTCACAGCATGGATGTCGCTGAGTTGTGCAATACGAGCTTGGACCTTTGTACGTCCTTCTCGACCGGTCATATCAATCTTTTCAATCATCTGCTGTTGCCTGTCAATCCAATACAGCCAGTTTTCAAAAACAGTTAGTCCCACAGGCTGCAAGATATTAGAGTCTTCCAAAACAATCCGGTTAGCACCTGCGAATTTTTTTGTTTAGTATTTCAGTTGATTCTAGTTGAGCTATCAGAAACATTTTCTATAGTACTCACACCACTATTTTTCTACTACTTTTACACTACCAGGTAAAACCACAAGCAATCCTGGGTCCTCTGATGCAAGACTGATGCATTTTGCAGACAGATGAGCAAATTTTTTTCTACTTTCATCAAGATGACAGTTATGCTTTAAATACATTTACTGTATTTAGGAAGCATCTGGAGTTGGGGACTCATTTCTCATATGCCTCTCCAGTCTTTTATCGATATGATGGGAACTGGTAATTCTTTTCGTTCTTCTGTCCTTTTTTGGAGATTAACTGCCTTGTCTTGGCATAACAACAGGGTATAAAAAGATGGATTATTAGTTTGAATTAACTAATACAAGATAAAATCCAAGTGAAGACAAGGTAGTTAGTACTTTTCACATGAATGACAAGATTAAGGTAAACACGTGACTTCTGACTTCCTCATATTCTTTTGTTTCAACTACATTATCTTCACTAAGGTTTTCATGCTAAATAGGGAACACTCCTTTTTTCCTATTGAAGACTTATTTTCCTTAGTTCCTTTAGCAATCATTGGTAGCAGCCAAGAGGCTTTAGGCTTAAACCTCTGAAGAGTATCTGTTGGCTTTTATGCTAGATTACCTGGCATTAATATAGTCAAGAGCCACATAAACATAAGACAGACCGCAGCTGCTTTAAAGGTATCATTAAAGACTGTCCAAAGACAGTGGCGACTTTGTAACTCATACACAGAAGGAAAATATGTTATTCAAAACCTAAGAGCTCAAGAGTGACGTTTAATCCATGCTTTTTTTTTTTTTCCTTTAACATGACATGACATGGTCATTAACACTCAAATATTCAGTAAGGTTTATCAGATTCTGAGCATAAAATCACTCACAAACATAAGCAATCTGCTTCAATTTTGACATGCTAAAACAGTATCACATAGTCTAAAATTAGGCCACAGCTTGCAAATTTACATATAAATCCTGGTATTTCTGATATCTGGGCTCACTGCTATGCTCATTTTTTACTTTAACTACAGCACAAAACAGCTTTGCATATCTTCATCCACAAAACAATTTCCAACATTTCTTTATATTTTATCATGTAAAAATATACTAGCACAACTCAATACCACAGAAAAAAATTCTACCATGTCTCTAGCATACCCACACAACATAATGTTATGGGATAAAAGACACCATATATTTCATGATTTTATAATCTGAACAGGTTCTATCCATCTGTTTTGATTAGTAGCAAAAATATTTTTTGGTTTGTTCAGAATTTAATCAACTGTATGCTAGCGATGATGACTTACAAACAAATTCAGCTATGAAAAGTGTATTTGCCTCCTTTCCACTAAATCCATACAGAGCTCAGAAGTTAAGTAACCTTCCAAACATTTAGCAAGTGGTAATACTTAAAGCAGAACATGGAAATTCAAATATTAATCCTCAGCTAGACTGGGCTCTCACCCACTACTTCGGAACAACACCAGCAATGATCTCATTAAGAAAAGACATTGATGGATTCTGGAGGAGGCTATACCTGGATTTATGTAGAAATTAATAGACCGAGTGATGTAAGTCAAACTAAATAACTGCAACCATCTATTAACCCCCATGAACATGAGTCATTGTATAGGGAAAAGGTAAGAAACAGCAACCTGCATCTTGAGGCGATGAAAAGCTAAGCTGACAACAAGGGAAATCTCAAAGATAACAGGAAGGAATATAGTAAAAATTAAGACCTTCACCTACCCAAATGGAGTTGGTACATGCCCTGCTCCGCCATGCCTGCATCAATCAGCATGACATTTTGCAGTATGCTCCCAAAGCTCTGAAGATTAAAATTTTCACTCTCTTAATGTCTTAATTTTTCTTTTCAATATGTGTGACCAATCTCATCTAGGCTCTCCTTTCCACAAAAGGTTGGACCAGACGATCTCTCAAGGTCCCTTCCAACTTGGACTGGTCTATGATTCCATGGTTCTATGAAGTGTAACTGACTATTTCAGACTAAACAAAGACACTGAAATCCCTCCTTCCATAAACCAACAATAAAATCCAAAGCTGGCTCATCAGAGTGCTAGTCCCTTTCATTGGGAATGTCAGGTGAAAGGAAGATGTGACTAAGAGAAGCTTTGTTTCCTGGCATCACCATTTTCTTTCCAGCAATGCCTTTTACAAAAAGACTTAAACCCAACCAAACAAAAAAATCAAGACACACCCATAGCTCATTCTATTTCCAAATAAAAATTACTTAATTCCAGAATCATTAGACCTTTCCAAATCACATTAATTATCCTGGAATACAAGAACTAATTTCCAAATAGTTTCCATGGTAGGGAGCTAATTCCAGTCATCTTTTCATAAACAACCCCTTAATCATGTGAAGAATCTGGTTAGCTTCAATAGGATCTCCCATTTGGGCAGCACAACCGAGTCCTAACTGCATGCCTGAAGGACAGGGAGGAAAAGAAGGACTGCATCACATAAAATGCATTCTAACTGTCCTTCTCTTCACGGGTACTGGCATCTACAGAGTCGACAGAGCAAGAGACTGTGCATGTTTTTAAGAAGCTAACAAGCAGAAAAATCACTCTGCTGGTCAAAGGAGCCTATTAATCAGCATTCCTAAGCACAGGAATGCATCTCAGCAGTAAGCAATTTATTGTGATGATTAGAGCAATCTATTTGTGGTGCAAATGCCAAAAAACCAAGAGAAATTTTGGAATAACTTTTCTTCATGTTCTTTGAAAATATGGAGAGCTTTTACTACACAACACTGATGATCCCACAGCCATGTCTTTTAAAAAAAACCCCGCAGAATCATTAAAGCCAGACTGGATTACAATTTAGACCCATCTCCTCCTCTGATGTCCTAATTCCTGGCAGGTAACAGAGATAGAGAGAGAAACAAAACACATATGATCATCTGCTGTTGCCCATTACTATACTCATGCAAACTCTGGATCTGGGATAGCCTAGAACATACTGGGATATACAATACTACTTGTTTTAAAAAAACAATTCACTACCTCAGCTTATGTCCTGTGTTTTAAAATAGCAAACAGACAGGACATTGCAGTTCATTAGGGACCCTGACACACCACATTAATCACTGAAAAAAAATTACTATCTTGCTGATATCTATCAATCATCTAGAAAAAATGAAATATTTTCTAAAACAAAAGCACCTTAATAAAAGGCTGAAAATCATGGTGTTGTCAGTGGGATTACATGCCACTACTTTGAATGAAGGTATCATACCAGTGAAAGACATTACTGCAAACTACCATGCTCTTGCTAAGTTTTCAAACTTACTCACAGACTGCAAAGTGTGTCCTTATTTGCTTACGTGTGTACTTATGCTTCTGATAATACAGTAACACTCAGCTGGCGTACAAAGACATGCACTATTCAAACCAGAGGAAGGAGAAATTTTGCCACTGCCCTCCACTAGCAGCAGTGCAAGAGGGGCATATACCCTATTCACCTAACAGAGATGGGTATGTACATGCTCAAAACATCCTGGCACTCACATCAGCAACATCCAGCGCAACTCGTATCACAATAAATTACTACCAAAGCCACGAGACAGTGGAGCTGCTCCAGTAGCTTGCTGGGTCTGGCTAGTAGGAGACATCTCAATCTCACACCCAATCTGACTGCACGATCTTGCCTCTTCTCTTGCTCCAGTTCCAGTTGCTAACGCTGGACTCTTGATAAATCAATTCAGCTTTCCAAACTAATATTTTTCGGTATATAGTTGTTAGGCTATTGTTCTGCTTATGTGGTTAAGTGAGCTGAATCAACTCAGAGGAGGTTATAAGAGAATTCCACAGCTGGAAGAGGGAGTTTTTTGCCTTTTGAGAACAGAGAAATGTTAGATCGTCTCTGTCCTTCTCACATCATTTCACCCTAAATGACAGGTACATAAGTGACCTGCACACTTACTGCTTTAACTCTGCAGGAAAGATTTTTCCACTAACAGGAAACTTTCCTCTGATTGACAGATTATCACACCAAAACCAATGCCTTTAAAAACAACCTTCTCCCTCCCCTTTCCAGAACTGCTGCAATTTATTTGTGAACCGACTTTGGGAAACCACACGAAGGTCTTGCAGTGAGAAACTGAAGTAAATAGCATGTGTAGCAATTAATAATGCAAATCATAGATAGAGGCATAAGACTGCAAAGGCACGCTGCATGAATCATGCACATTCTCTGGCTGGGAATTTAGGGAGCGATTAGAATCACAGTACAGACTGTTTATAGTAGGAAGGAAAAGACGACACCTTTCTCTCCATTCCCCCACACCCACACCACACAAATGAATCACTGAATTAAAGTGCTACTCTACCTGAAAGGTCACTGCTTTCAATTCTCCGCAGGTCTGAATCAGCCCAGAACAACTTGCCTAGCTGGCTGTCAATAGCTAAGGCTATGGGCTTGCTCAAACCACTGAAAAAAAGGACCTCTCGTTCAGTTCCATCCAATGCTGCTCTCTCAATTTTAGGAGACCTTTCCTGTAGGTTGGTGAAATACATGTATCTGGAATAAGAATGATTAGAGGAAGAAAAGTTTATCTTTCCACATTTTTGCTGTATGACCAAGATATCTTAACAAGCGTCAAAGATGCGTTTATTCTGAGAAACGGACACCAACCAGCAGCAAGAAAATAATTTGGTTCTCAAGACCTTCAGCCTGAATTTCCCCACATCACTGTTTCAGATACTTACCCTTTCTCTGGATTCACCACAATGGCCCTGGGCCTATCTTGATCTCCTTTGAGCACCACTCCCATGGGCCTCCCATCCAGGCGTGTCACATTGATCACATTAGTAGCTTCACAGGTCCAGTAGATATAGCGGCTGTAGATGTCAATGCTCAGGTCATAAGGCTGCATATCCAGGTTCTGATTGGGAACTGGGCTTGTCACAACAGTGAGGCTCTACAAAGGAACAAAAAAAAAAAACCCTACAGAAGAGCATTTAATCTGATCCAATGTGAGCACTTTTATTTGCTGTGGATGCACTACATCAAACTACTGCTCAGCAAAAGGAAGCATTCAAAACAGTATCATAAAGTAAGGAAACACCCAGGTCCAGTTGCCCCACCAACACCTTTGATCAGATATAGGCATTTAGTCCTAATGATTTGTTGTAATGCCAATCATGTAAATTGGTTGCAGCAGCTCATAAGACTGAGCACGTTTGACCAGTTAAGTCCAAATTGTCTCTATGTTGAAGATTCAGGGTCAGCTTCTGCATTTCCTCTGCTTTCTTGACAACTGTAAGTTCAATTTGGACAGACCCAGTCCCAGGACTCTACAACAGAAATGCATCTACTAATTCCCAAAGCTACAGCTGAACAGATAAAAATACAGGCAAAGTGAGGACAGACAGCACTTGGAAATTCTTGCCTCATTCCTCTCCACCATCACACTTGGGGGACATAACATAAGGATGAATAATAAATAGGAAGGCAACTCTGCCAACAGACAGAAAGGACAACAGCTAGCATACGACAGCAACTTTAGAGCATTTCCAGCTAACACCATTCTGCTTCAGACTTCTTGCCTTCTGGTCCAGACAGTTCACATACTTTTCCCTCTCTCTCTCTTTTTTTTTTTTTTTTTTTTATTATTTTTTTCAGAAATCAACCACACAGTCTCCTTATAGTGAAAGATGAAGCTAATTGAACTTTTCAAAAAATCTTAAGAGGATTGATAACTCACAAAACATGGCTTTGGACAGCTTCATGCTTTGGAGGTGAGCAGCCTCTACCCTCTCACTCCCAAATTAAACTTCACCATAAAATTTGCCTAACTTTATTTGGCTTGTCACCTTTAGGAAAGGGCGTGCCTACAAGCCTTGCATTTCTTTATTCTGCTGAAGCTGGCAAAACCCTGGTGTGCCTTTGACTAGTTTTGGGTGTTAAATTATTTAGATATTCCAAAATTAAAACCATTGCTACATTAAGAGTTAAGGCTATTGATCCAACTACCACCACACCCACCACCAGAAACCACACTCTCTTACAAATTAAACTGAATATAGCACCTCTCTGTTGTTCATCTTAGTCTCCTGCTCCTCCCTCATTCAAAAAATCAGGAAGAAAAAAAAGCTTTTAAAATATGAAAATGAGTAAGCAGTCATTGCTCACAATTAACCTCATTAAGCCTGCATCACCTTTTGCCTTCTACTGTACTCTACTTTTTCTGTATTCCCTAGTCAAATACATTTTGCCAAGCCTGCTACATCTCTTACGGGTCAGTAGTTTCAATCTCCTCACTCAGTGCCTCAGTGATTGACACGAGCTCTCTTCCTAACCCCACCAGAAGCTGGGAGGCTTCAGACAAAGCGGTGTCCTCACAAAGTACCACCCCCTTCATTTCAGAGTCAATGCCCCTGCACCCTGTTCATCTGCAACTCTTCCTTCTCTCTGACACACTCTGTTTCTCCCAAGAACCTTCCCTTCCAATGTTTCACGTCTCTCAAATACAGGCTTCCAACAGCCCTCAGCCAAAAGACAGTGTTGAGCAAATAATGCACTGTGAACAACAGTAGCGTTAAGTTGGCCTTAGTTTTCTGTGGTTTATTTCCTGCTGCACATCCCAGATTACTGGCTGAGGACTCCAGAAACTCCAGATGCCACTTGTTTTGCCAAGCGACAGCTAGTAATCTACAAGAAGTCCATGTATCTAAATTATTCATGTACAAATCATTCATTTGTACATGCAGTCGGGTGCAGGCATGCCTCCCTCATCTTTTAGTAATTCCATCACGCGCAGGATACCTGGCTACCATCTTCCTGTGCCTTCCGGATGATGTTCTGCCGAGAATCGATCCAGTATAGCTGCTTATCCAGGGGGTCATAATCGATGGCTCGAACGTTCCTGAGACTATGGATAGGGAGTATGATATCTGGACTCTGTTGCTCATCTATCACCATGCGATTAATTGCATTCTTCTGACTGAACAACAGAAAGGTTGTAGGAGCTTGATGGGTTAAAAAACAAAACAAAAAAGGGTGAAAGAGTTACGCACAGCAATAATGTTGGGTATCCGTATGTTCAATGATGACAATTACTATATACAACCAGATAGTACCTATTATTTCATTCCCCTTCTCCCTCTTCCTTTGCCAAAACAGAAAGCCACAAAACCAAACAAAAAAAATCAAGATAAAACAAAGAACTCCAACCTCTGGTCTGTTTGGAAAGCCTTTCAAATGACCTCATTTTACTATAAATATCTGAACATGGATGTGACAGGTAAAAATAATGTTTTAAGTCACAGGACTAATGAATGTGAAGACTTCTGTTAAAATCACCTCAAAGAGGAATGGTCAGCCATGCCTCTCTGTCAATTTTCTTTCTAAAGGGGTCCCAGGCAAATGTAGCTCCACTATTCTGAAGTTGAACCTTTTGCTAGGTACACTTCTACTTGCTGAGGAAGCTGAGCAAAAGCCAGCACTGGTTCCTCATTTTTGAGCTCCCAGGGAACAGAAATTGTAATTAAAAGTGGCTCAGTTCTGTTCCCACAAACCCTATTTCTGCCTGCGCTAGAATGGAACAACTAATTTACAGGAAGATCTCTTAGGTGTGTGCGAGGCTGCATTTCTGGAGAAAAATCTATTCACTCTTCTCAAATATATATTCTTTTTCTAATTTCTAGGTGCTCACCTGGGAATGTTAACCTGCAATCAGGAAAAAAAAAAATCTGATGTTCTGCTCTAGCAAAAATTTCCTGGGCAAATGATTTTTTTTTCTTAAAAATACCATCAAAAATCAGAAAAGAAGATTTCCCCACTCTGTACAGCTGTAGTTTACCAGCTGTATCTTATTACAATAAGCACACAAGGCATTTAATACATCATTAAAAAGAAATTATCCCTGTATTACATAACTGGGTCAGAAATCAGAGGAGGCAGTTAAAGCATTTTCCCTTTTCACAGTGTTCTTTTCAATAATGGTCTACCTGGAGCCACTGCTGTGCAAGACAGCAGAAGAGCCATCAGCCAGAAATGCAGTTTGCAGACTCCCTGAAGTTTGTACAAATCTATTCTCTATAGCACAAGTCTGGAGAGATTAACAGTGGGGACACTGCACGCATTCACTCCAGCCTGTAAAACAGGTAAGGCAGCACCTTGGGAAGGGGAGGTAGCAAAAGTCTTCCAGAGAACATCATCACCTTGCTTTGTTATTTTAGGCATACACTTTGAACACCTACTCTGGCTGCTGGGGATGGGGAATTGGCGGGGGAGGGGTGGGGAGGAGAGGGGGGAGATGTAGTTTCCTTGGTAACTAACACTCAAATCCTAACATCCTATAACAATCAGGCCTAATTGCAAGGTATTTTTGCTTTCTGGAAAATCTGTATTTCCCCTCTAAGCGTTTCTCCAATGATTTAGCTGCTTTCTACTTAGCTCTAAACTGCAGAAAAAAGTACAAAAAAGAAGGCTAAGTAAACTTTATATTAAATGTGTACAGCAAAAAAATAGATACAGAAAACATCGGTATTCTTACCGAGCACTTAAGAGAGTAATGGAAAGGAAAAAAGCTTAAGATAAAACAGTTCAGGTAAACATACCATCATAAGCACCTAAAATCCTTTCCAGTTTTCCCCAAAGGCACCCTCTCAGTGTCTAAGATTGCCTGGATTCCAACTTTGAATTGATAGCTCATTATAAAAAGTAACAGCAGAATCTCCTCCCTTGAGTCCCCATATCTCTGAAACAGTCCCAATTTCAGAAATCTCTTCCCAGTTTTCATCATTCTCTCTCCCAATAGTCACATATTTTAACTATATTTTTGGCAGGCAAATGGAGTGCAACGAGCACGTCCCCTGTGTAACACTGCCTTCAAACTTCATGACACGTGGTAGGTTCGATGAGATATCAGATCTCATCAGAGCAGTGTGTCCTTCCCATAATTAAAAGAATCTATGCACTCAGGAGAAGGGTGATCCAGAATGGAGGAGTTGGCCTCTAGACAGGGCTTGGGCTAATAACAACGTTCAAGAGTACATAAACAAGTAAAACAGGCAAGAGAAAGTAAACCGAATCATGCTCCAACTATAGTGGCCAAGAAAAAAATTAAATTATACACAGAGAAGCCTAAGTCTCCAAGTACCTACAACTGAGAAGTTGGAAAGTTCCCAGGTTTGAACATGGCAAAAGGAAAACTCCTCATACCTCACGAACAGCCCTGAACTATACCACAGGGAAATGGTTCCATTTGCTCACAATGTATTTCCTGTATTTTTCTCCTTCATTTGTTTCCAACATCATTTTCACAAGAAAACATGACCTTTGATCATTTTGCTGTTTATTCTCCACTAGAAGTCAAATTCCTCCACCTACAAAATCATAGACATCACCAGAGAGGTGCCAGCTGTGCCTCAAACTCACAAGGTGTTAAGAGTAGAAAAATCCAGTTGTACTAGGGGCAAGTGCCCCTTTGTAATAAAAAGGAAAAGGAGGAGAACAAAACACTTGGGGGGTGGAAAAGCAGAGTTTTCCAAAGAGTACGATTTTCAAAAAATGCCATAAGATGGTATTCGTGGAACAAGCTGCCCTGCTTTTGGCTTTAAAACAACAGTTGGATGTCTCTGCTCCTGCATAATGTGGCCGAGATACAATCTGTCTCCGTACCATGAATCTCTTCACCCACTGACTAATCTGAATGACACCAGTGGAAATCAGCCATCCAGTATTGCTGCCAAAATTACGAGAGCTTCACTGGCAGCCAGTTATTGAGAGATGGATAAATTATTTGGTTAGAAACTAATTACACACAGCCTGAGGGGCCTTGCGGTTTGTATTCTGCACAACAATAAAGAAAAATGGGGCTTGGCTGCACTGAGATCAGAAATCTGAAGCGCTAGGGAGGCTGTGAGGCCAAGTCTCTCCTTGCTGAGGAAGAAAAACTTTTAGGGGTATGAGTGTGGCCCATCTCAGCATCTCATCATCCAGCAAACGCAGCTACTATGGAATTAAATCCCGACCACCTAAAGGCTATGCAAAGTCCAGAATATAGGCCAAACTATCACATATCCTTTATGTCAGGCAAGATTAGAAATAAAAAAATAGATAAATAAGCAAGCAGGCAAGCACGCACTTGAGGAGAGTTTGACAGATAGATGCAAAACCAAAAACATTTTGAGCTTTCCTGCTTATACAGATTTAGCTGAGTCACTGAAAAGGTTCACTAATAGCTAGTCTTCTTACTTTATGGTGATACTGGTATATTGCAAGACTATTTTTTTGCTTTTAATATCCTATCCTTTCTTAAAAGTCAGTAGGATTTTAAGTATACAAAAAGTACTTTTAAAAATACATATTTTTATTGCCATATAGTCATATATCCTGATTCCTGTGGAGGAAGGGAGGATAGGGAACCAAAATTTTTTCAAATACATGTTTCGTATTAAAAATAGAAACTAGCTTTAACTTGGCTCATTGGCAAACAAGCTTCACCATCTCAGGCACAAATAAAACCCTTCCTCCAAGTACAATGCTTGCTCCTGTTACTAAATGCATCTGCTTTTCTGTTTTATTTTCATTCATTACAGCTTACCACTACAAGTCCTGTTGTCAGAGTTCAGGGAATAGTGAGCTGGGCAGCCACAGACAAAGCCACCAACAGGGACTGCTAAGCACAGGTGAGAACAGTGACCGTTGCTAGAGGCACACTCATTCCAGCCTGCCTGCCTGGAAGAATGGAAGACCAAGATGTCCATAACGTAATCCAAATGCCCTTGGATGATAGTTCGGTTCTGGCCACTGGTCTTGTTGGCTCGTTCAATGCTACGCCGGCTCCAGTCTGTCCAGTAAATGTAATCCTGATACTGAGTCAAGCCAAAGGGGTGAGGCAAATCATCAGCTATAATCTCACGGTCAAGGCCTGTTTCAAAAAAGGAAGGGAGAGAAAAAGCATAATTATATGGGGACAATCAAAATGCTGTTTAATGCTGCTGGACACATTCTATGAAACATTCTATGATTCTATGATTCTGTGACACATCCCCTGCACAGAAAGGTTAACAAGTAATTACTTTAAAGTTACTATTTCATTATTACGAAAGTAAATTATAAAGTAATGTACAATATTCAAAAGACCATCCTGAAGTCTCGTAGCCTATCGCAGAAATGTGCTAATCCTCCTGGCAATTCACAGAAGCGAATGTATTTTACTAAAGAAAAGAGTCTTGGTTTTGAAAACCATCAGGGTTCTCAGAAAGACTCTATCCTTTCTCTCCTCTCCAAAACAAACAGGTTCCTTCTGAAGGAGATGCAGGATCCTGACACTGCATTCCCAGTTCAGCATCTCTTGCACCACACTTGGGTCTCTGCTAGTTGCTTACAGAGAGAGGAGAGTTAGGAGCTTAATAAAATTCTACACTGTATTATGAGAAAAATTAAATGCACAAGGTTAAACTAACCTGTCTCTGGAACACTGGAACAGGAAGTCAGAAACTCAAGGCAGGAAAGAGTTAAGTGTGTATACCATGGAAACATTAAAGAGACCTTAAGGAGCACAGCCCTGCACTCTGCTGTCACTAGCCACAGACACAGGGAAGATGAAATTCTAATGCTGTGTCTGGTTCCACAGTACACAGAGGAACCCTGAGCCAGCCTCAACAGCATACCAAAATATGTAAGAAGATGAAGAAAAGCTTTTATGTTACATGTAATTCCTATAATGCATCTTTCTGTTAAGATCTGCTTCTAGCTTTAGTCTACTTTAAACAGTACATTTGCAATAGTGGAACAAGTCCTTCCACCTTAAATATTGGCTAGTGATAATGCTGATCTGAATAACTTGTCACGCAAGACAGTCACTCCTGTAAATGCCAAGAAGTTAAAAAAAAAAAAAAAAAAGATACTGTGCAAATCTGAGAGGGTTTGGGTCCCCAGTACACTGCCTCAGGATAGTGAGAGAATAAAGTATTCCACATCCATTTAGATGAAATGATCAGTTTATAAAACAATCACACAGACCCAAGTGTGAGAGAGCCCCCCTGGTGACCAGTACTAGCCAGGAAAACCTCCTTAGTGTGCAGGATACTGGGGGAAAAGATTCCTGAACCCTAAGGATACCAACAAAGATTATAACCAAACTGTATTAAATTATATTATGAAAAATGTCCAATAAGCTGCAGTTATCTTGTCTTTCTCTCTACCTTTCTAGAGATGAAGTGTTTGTTATGTATTTGCCAGTGCTCTTCAGAGCAGCAAAACAAGACTCTCCAAAAGACTGAAAGTTGACAGCTCTGTCCTATATATAACTGAAAACATGTACAGCTTGTATAATTTTAACTTTGTAAGCAACTATATCACCTACAAGAAAACCGAGGCCTCGCTAAATGCTATGTTGCATCAACATCAATTACAGAAGCAAATGTTAAAGGCGTGTGAACTTGGAAAAATCTATTTTTGTCTTAAGACATGTATTTTTGCATTATTTAAGCAATAATTTGCCACAGGGAACTGTGAAAAAGCAGCAGCATCCCCATGATGCTAGTCAGGGCTCTGGGGCTCACCTAGCATGTTGGAAGATTCTATCAGGTTGGTATCGAGGTCAGTCCAGTACAGTCGTCTTTTAGCGTAATCAATAGTTAGGCCATTAGCACGTCCCACGTTTGGTACCAAAGTAGTCCGCTCAGTGCCATCCATAGCTGCTCTATCAATCTTTGGCTTACCACCCCATTCGGTCCAGTACATAAACCTGATTAAAAGGACAAGAGGAAAAAAACAAAAACAAAACAAAACAACCTCAAGCAATCACATTTATTCAAAGGAGAACTTAAGGGAAGAAACAAACCAAATCAAAAATCCCTAGAAAAACAAGAGCTGTAAATTTTAGGATTCATTAACCCCCATTATGCTAAATGTGGTGTGGGTTTTTTTTGGTTGGTTGGTTGGTTTTTTTCCAAAAAACAAGCAAGGAAGTGAGTCAGGTTTCCCCAAAATGCTTCCAGCATTATTTTTTCCACTTGAAGTTGGATTTTCACCAGCAAGTTCCATACGAAAAGCACTTTAATCTTAATGCACATCAGTTAAGAGGCAAAAGGTTGGTAGTTGAGCACCTTCATTTATACCTAATTATTTAGCAAGATATTTTCCATGGCATTTAGCTTCTGTTTCTATTCAACTGTCCATCAAGTGAAGGACTACAAAAAGGTAGATATGCAGAGTACTTTTGTTAATAGGTGCCACTGCTCATTTCCACACAACTAAGCCAGTCAGTCATGTAACAGTGTGTTACATTTCAGTCAAGGGCAGAGTAACACAAAACTGTATGGCATTTCCACCGGAGCAAAAGTATAAACTATTACATACTCACATGCCAGTTTACGCCTCATTTGGTAGAAGCAGACTTGTACACGTTTACTTTTTCTTTAGGTACCGTGTATTTACAAAGGGCTGTATATTTAACATTTGGTGTCAAGTAGTTAGTCACTTCTTACAAAATGTAAAGCTAATACCATTTTCAAAATGCATGAGACATAGCTAGACAATGTTTACACTTTCATCCTTTAATACCTTTACTAACAAACACCTGTGGAACGCTTTTCATTTCAACCAACCACACAGTGGGAAAGGTTGCTTCAGAAACCAATGATCAAGAGAGAGCTATTCTTTAGACACCAGAAATACTTGCAAATTTTTCTTAATAATTTTGCAAGTATTTTGTGCATAAATTTGGCTAGTTATACACAGCACAGACTTAAGTGTTAGAATTGCCCCCTTGGTAGCAATGCCATGAAAAATTCTATATAAAGTACAACATAGCTCAGCTACACGACAAAAGGAAAAACAGGCATTCGGGCTCAAAAGTAAAGTAATTTTTTTTCTGGTCTGTGGTGAAGAAACAAAGCATTGAATTATAACCACACTTGGAAAAAACTATTCCCAGCCTAAAACTGGAATCATCTGTAGCAACCTTTTGTTACAACTGAGTAACTGGATCTAACAACCTGGCCTTGGATGACCTCTGATGCACTGGTCCAGGTAACCCCTGGCACGTCAGGGCTGAACCCCATCTACGTGTCCCACTGAGGGCAGCGCAGAAGTCTGACTGCGGCAGCTGCCATCCCCTTGTTGAAAGGAAGCAGGAGGAATGTGTTCCAGCAGTGCAGAGCTCTCCGCATTGCTGTAACTCTTGCAGTGTCACTGGATATGTGATAATTTCATAACACTTGAAAATGACGTTCCATCATTGGTAAAATAAGAATACTACAATGCTGGTATAACCTTGAAAAGGTTTTGCAGTAATTAATGTCAAATGAGCATTTCATGGTAGAAGAGCTATTTCAGAAGGTAAATAGTTTTGCCTTGCCATGCTCTGCTCCTTCCTTCCTCCCCCTGCTTATTGCCCTACTTTTGCTATTACACTAGAATCCAACTGAGACATTTCTTCTCAGGAAATCTTTCATTTTGGGCACAGGTGGGTATAATTGTTTCCACTCTTCCTCTCTCCTTGCTTCCCTGGTCCATACCAACCAAAAAGGCTCCCTTACCGGAAGAACCAAACACCTTTCTTATTCTCAGACAATAAGCTTCACTCCCCCACTCTCAAGTTAAATCATTTAATACTTTTATTGGAACCTAACTTGTGATAAAATGGATCCTCATTTTAAAAGGACAAATATTTTCTTTTCGATGCTATAGTCCTCTTCTAATTAATGAATTCCATAAACCTAAAACTTCTTTGATTTTGTGGTTAATTAAAAAACTAAATATAAATCCCTTTTTAATGAGCTGCTCTGATTTTTTTTTTTTTTTTTTTTTGGTAGTATTCCTAATGATTATTCAGGACATTAAGAGCATATTCCTCCAGCCCTCATACTCTAAATTACCAGGTTGCATTCCCCAGCTCAGTTCTCTCAGGATTTACATGCAGTGCCTAACTAACATGCCCTAGAGGAAGCTTTACGATGTTGTTTTTCACCGTTCATAAACATAAAATTAAATCAGCAAGTTACCCCTCCGCAGGGTCCAAAGCCAATGCCCGGGGACTGTCGAGATCTTTCCACACCAGCACCTGGCGATGCTGTCCATCCAGCTTTGACACCTCTATACGATTTGTTCCCGTATCAGCCCAATACAAGTTCTTCCCCAGCCAATCTACGGCCATGCCTTCCGGGTAATCCAAGCCAAACTCCACAACGTGTTCCAGTGCGCTGCCATTCATAAACGCTCTGCTGATGGTCTGCAGGGATACAAAGATACACAGGCAAATTAGAAATTTTACCAGTCTGTCATTGGGTTGGTTGTTTTCTTTGTTGCATTTTAAACACTTTCAGATTTTAGGCATCTCATAGGAAAGACGATCTTACAATATGCTACTTATTTGCAAGGCGAACAATGCTGCTATTCAGAAGTAATGATTTACTGTACTCCATGAATGTATTCTGTGTCAATTACAATAGCGTTTCACTGGGGAAATAAACAGGATAACTAGTCTGGTTCAATTAAGCAGTCTACATGCCAAAGTGACCTTAATAACTCAGTGCCAACTTCAAGGAGGAAATATTTTGGCTCTCCCACTACTATACAAAAGCATCGATGTTATAGCACAGGGTAATATTTAAAGCAGCCTAATGAAAAAGTTCGGGACAGAACAGCAAATAGAAGAAAACAAACTATCGACCTATTAGCTCAGTAGTGCAAGTGCTTCAGTACTGATGGTTTAATTTAATTTCACTAAGCATAATTCCTTCTTGGTCTTTGATTCCAAAGACTTCTTTTAACTCTTGCCATCATGGATGAGCCTGTGATAGCACATACAGCCAGAACTGTATTTTAATAATATATCAGAGTTTAAGCATTCCCTGATTTACTATGACCACTTATAAGCCTGAAAGTAATAATGTTAGGATAGTACGAAATTCTTTGGCAAACATAGGCTTTCTCTCTATGTCCTTAACATTCTGCTTCACACACACTCCTCATACTCGTAACCTATCAGAAGTTAACACAAAGATTCATTTTTTGTTTACTTCCAGTTTGGATGCTACCTGCTAATTATGCCAGGTTGTGACAGTACACAGCAGGAAAGTTTGTATCTTACTCTGCATCTGTATCATCCTTAAAAATTGATCAGATCACTGCTTTATTTTTATTTCAAACACAGCTCAAATGAATACCATGCCTAAAGAGTTCAGCCAAGTCACCTCTCTCAAACTCACTTAAACTCTGTGGTTTTAACTTTTATGATTCTTCAGTTGCAAAGGTCCATGAGTTATTGTTGGCACAGGTCTCAACTCAATTGCAGAAAACTGTCTTTTATTAAAAACTAATTTTTGCTGCTCACAATTCTGACTACATCTACAATCCATGAAAAACAAAGGGAGTAACTAGCCTCACTGGTAACAGAGATAACAGACAATACACTCCATTAACCATCACATTTAAACACCTACCCTCAGCCTTTTCCGATCTGTCAGTCTAGACCCTAGTCCCGTTTTACAAAGCCTGTGATTCATAATATGTCGCACGTGCAGTAGCTATGTAAGTTAATGGATAGGTAAGACCCATTTTCACTTCCTGACCCAGGACAAGGCTTCCTCCCATTAAATGTATCTGGCAAGACATCTGTGATCCCCAAAACCTCCTGCCATATGGCATTCTCCTCAGCTTTCTGCCAAAAAAACTTCATTTTTGCAAACTTGTCCTTTATGTGAAATCGTATACACTAGATTTAAATGATTTATAGGAGAGAATGCTGCTAGTATATAAAAAATGTATGCCATTCTTAGAACAAGCTCTTTTACCTATCTTTTACCCCTGAATCTTGTAAATTGTATTGGTCAATCCATTCTTAAGTATCTCAAGAACCTTGTAACAACTGAATAGCCAATACGGAATAAACCTCTACCTTCAGTGAAATGTCAGTCCAGTAAATCCGATTGTCTGTCACATCAAAATCCAGAGCGGAAGCTTCCTTGACTCCGGTGAGTGGAATAGCAACGTTGTTGTTGTTTGTTTCTAAAGAGATTCGTCTGATATCTGCTCTCCGAGAAAACAGCAGGAAGGCTTCTGGGACAATGCAGGTCTTCATGTCATTGATGAGCTCTAAGCCTATGGGGCAAGCGCAGCGCAGGCCTTGTGGTCTGTATAGACAAAGATGGCTGCAGCCGCCATTATCCTCTGCACAAGGGTTTGTACCTAAGCACGTAACAAAAGCAAAAGCAATCATTGCAAACAGGCTTCTGTCGGAAGATAAAGCCAGTCCTCACATGCACCAATGACACTAGGAATTCTCTAAGAAATACGTATACTTTTCCACCTTTTATTCTCTGAATAAATTAATTTTTGTTCATTTCCTGTAATCCTTTAGAAAGCTGCTTCTCTATGTGGCTGGAAAGCCGGTGCTTGTTTTCCTGACCCCATGAAGCAAACCTAGCATTAGAGAAATGGATCTGGACTCCAGCAGCTACTGATGTTCCTGATTCACAACAAAAGCACTAAATGTAAGTAAGCAAGCTGCGTTTTGCAGTACACTGGTTCAGTTACATACCCCTGTTGTATTCCTAAAGATGGAAAATTTGCAGATCTATTTTCACATCCATTCAACAGCCTCGTCTCTCCAGGATGCTAGTAAAGCTGCTCTTTGCAATACTAACTTGTGTACCTGCACATGCTGGAAATCCACCTACTAAGAGAGGCCCAGCATTACCAAGCTCAATTAGCCGAACAGTTGGAAAGAGAGCTGCATTTAAAACACACGTACCTTAGGGCATCTTGTTAATGTGGCAGCAGCAACGCAAAGATACACCTCAACTACATTTGATTAATTCCCTAAGGTACAATCCAGACATGGCAGCAAGAAGATGCAAGCCCTATTCATATAGCAGGATATTCAGGGAATGTGATGAATTCTGTGATGCCGCAGTTGCACTGCTACCAGTGTTTGGATAGCCAATGATAGCAAATTTAAAGTTAGATCCTGCCTTTTACACCACAGACACTACAGGGCAGAAAGTACTTCTAGTTATTTTTAAAGATGATTTTGCAGTATTAATGTGAAAAGCACTGAACAGAATAAAACTGGCTCATTCTTAGCTTTCGCATACTGGGAGCACACGTTCAGACTGCAAAATGAAAAGCTGCTACAGCTGCAGTTTCATAAACAGCTGGGCTAACCTAATAGCTGGCTGTTACAAAGAGGAGTTCATTTTCCACGATCCTTCTTCCCCCCCTTACTGGATTCAGGATTGTTCAGACCTATGAGCTGCTCCAATTCCCTAAGAAGCAGAAAATAACCCATTTTGGGGGATGCCTGGTTGTTTTCCAGCTGATACTCTTCCAAGTTAGAGAGCTGAAGCATCTCAAAAAAAGACCTACCCCATCCCATCAAATTACAGCCTGCAGTTATCGTGCAACGAAACTGGATTCTGCCCATTTCTAAAAATCTGACCTGGTATAAAATCGTACCTGCAGAACAGCACTGTAGAAATTTTCTGTTTCATTTTACTTGCCTGATTAGTAGTCTCACTCACCAATTATCTGGTGCACATTTGTAGCTTTCAGGCCCATTAGATCAGGCAGCTGATCTATGATGATCTCTCTTTCTGCTGTTCGCTTATGCACGCGTTCAATACTGCGTCTTTGCCAGTCTGTCCAATAAACATAGTCTCCCAACAATGTGAATCCAAAGATATGAGGCAGCTTGTCCTCCACCAGAACTCTTCTCCCAGTTCCATCAGCATTCATGACCTATGGATATACATAAACTTATTACATATACAGAACGATTCTGTCACTCTTTATCAGAGATTAATTAACTAGCTACTCCACACTTAGACCTCAACTTAAAAAATAATCTACTAGCTATTAAAATTCTATCAATGTTACACAGCAGTCTAATAAAAAAAGACTGTATTTCAACAGGCAGTTATTTTAAAAGCCACAGAGGATCCCTTATGCATAAGGCAAGTCTCATAAACAGATCATAATGTAAAATTATGCAGCATGCCTTATATTTGCATTAGAAACTAATATTATGTGTGCCCGTTGGACATTGCCATTCTCTCGTTTCTGACTTACATCTCGGTTTAGTTTGAAATGGGAGACACTGTGTTTTAGACAAATGAAGACAAGCTTAGAATGTCAGAGTCCTGGCTCAGCATCTTGCAGTCCACAATCCCTCCCAAGTGAGCTTTGTCCAGGTTAGAGATATCAGTAAGAGGGGGCCCCACATAAATTCCAGGAGGTAAACAGTCAAGAAAATCTACAGAATATGTTTATATTCCCAAGTCTGAATAAAGAACCAGTTTTAAATTCTCCAAAATTAAGTTCAGTATTTTTTGTACTAGAAGGAATACTAATAGTCTGTAAATAATTGCATGCCTTTGATCAAGACACTTGAATTTACTGTCTCATTTTTCTCTACTGCTAAAAAGAAGTAATACCTAACTTCCTCAAAGCAGCACTGAAAGGATTAAAAATATGTATGCATGTTCAAGTGATCAAGTACCTTATGAATGCCAAGTATTATTATAAAAAGTACCATAGTGGCAGGAGTGAAGAAAGTGCTGACTTTTGAGAGAAGCTTAACAATGATTCAGCACTGCAATTTTATAGAAAGGTTCCTTCTGAAATATTTCTGCTTGTTTCAAGATTACAGTTTAAGTTTACAGCATCCAAAAAAAAAAAAGAAAAGAGAAGGGAAAGAAGCCCCAAACCAACCACAAAAAATCCCAGCCACCTTAATGGAAACATTTCCCAAAACAATGTGATTCACAAAATTCAAGGTAGCATACTAGTCCCTAAAACATTAAAATATCCTTCCCACTACCCAAGGGATGTTCCAAGCTAAGGACTGGAAAAAGGGTGACTTACTAAATCACTGTTTTCAAATCTCTCTAACTTGCCTTGGTGCAATCAAGATAGCCATAAACAAGTCTGTATGATTTCCCATTCTTCTCATGGACCAAACCCAAAGACTTGTGCAATGACAACCTTCAGGATCAATTGGTTTAATAACTCCAGCTTGATGGATGATGTTTTGTGGCCAGAAGAATTTCCTAGTGCATGAGGAATGAGGCGGCTAGTTTGGAGCACCTCCTACCTTTTGCCTACACAAGCACAGCTGTGGAGGGAGAAAAGGAATGGAGAAACAGAACTGAAACCCATACCTTTCTCTGCATACAGTATAACGTTCATGTTAAAAAAATATTTTTAAATTCACTAAAAAAGTGGAAGAAAATGCTATGATCTTCTCAATAATTCAATTTCTCCTTAAAACTATTCCCTGTCATACCCTTCCTGACACTACTGCACTTAATCTCAGTATGCCAAAATGGGAATCGAATCTTTATGTGCACATTTCCTACAGAAAAATGAAAGGGGCTCTGCATACTTGCTGGCTTGTAGGAATAAACTCCACATTTTTTTTAAAAAAATAAAAAGCTCTAATTACTTTGTGAAATTGGCTTACCAAAAAAAAAATCTTCAGTCTGGTAGCATATATGGCACACTTCTGTGATGCATGTGCATTTGTAGAAGTCAGAAGAGCATTGCTTGGTGAAATGCTTTTTTCCCCCTGCATTCTCACCAAGATCCTTTAGAAAGTCAAGCGCAGTACTTGCAGTTTCACTTTGCATTATGGTGCATTTACCATCATAAAGCTGTAACTTACATCCCTTACACTGGTAACCAAATCCAAACATAGCTTTTCCTATCACAGATTGTTTAGCTGGGCTCAGAGCCCAGCATAATAGCGTAATTTCTGGACTTCCTTTTGAAAACAAGCCCCGCTATTCCATTTATTCTACTTCAGAAAATTTCAGCATCTTCTGGCGTTCTCAGTTCCTAGCAGCATACCTCCTACACTCTGTTTTGATAAATGAGGTTGCTAAACAACAGACTAATAGTTAACTTTAGAACCAGGGACACAGATTTAACATCTGTAAGATAAACTGTGAGTTATAGTCCTTCAGCCCACCATCCTTTCAAGAAACCTTCACCACCACCAAGCAAAACCGATCATCCCTTTTTACTTGTCACTCCTTTTTTAACCATAACACGGTCATCTTGCATTTCTGCAATGACTTGTTTTCCTCTTCCCCTTAAACTACAGAGATGAGCCATTTGCTTGCAACTAACATATGGCAATTAGTGCTTACTAAGCAGACCAAACAGATCCACAGAATGGATGGATGTTGCAAAGTGAATCAATTAAAACCACACAGTAATAACCACTAAAATACCACTATCACAAAGCAGCATCTTTGGATACTATACATTTTGTCTTGTACTTACAAAGGAAAAAATGTCTGTATTTAAAGGAGTGCTTATTTACTGGCAAAGAGAATTAGTTGTAGGCTGTACGGTATGAGATGAACTTTCTTTGGCAAACTTTAAAAAGGGAGCTGTTAGGTATAAGAGGAAGCTTATTTGAAAGAAAGTCGGGAAAAGAGAAGGGAGGACTTAATCCTTAAGTGCCTGCTTTTAATTCTTTTTTGTTTTGCCACACACAGGTTACTTTGAAAGACAGCTTTACACCACCCAGACAAAACAGACGCCTTCCTGAAAGCACTTATACATGTCTGCCACCCTACTCCCACTGCAATCTTACCTGAGCCCATCTGTGCAATATTACTTAATATAAACATCTGCCCATTAGCAGCTGGGTACCACCATATGAATAGTTCCACAGCATCACGTTGTCTGCAGTCACTTTGGCTGCATTTTAGGAGACCTGAATAGAATTCTGTCAACAGGCTACGGAACCAGTCTGGTACAAGGCAGAAGGGAAGTGGCAAAGGATATACATCACACCGTGTGATGATACATATGATAAGCACAAGGAAAGAGAAACAATCACTAATCAACCAATTTCAAATGATTTCAGCATCATCTTTTCACATACGGAAATTCAGGCGACAACCAAGTCCCAGCCGATACCACTTTATGCGTTCATTCCCCTTCTCCAGCCCCCAGGCAGATCAGCTCATCACAGTGAAGCCAGTCCCCACAGAAACCCCCATGCGAGAGAAACCCACCTTCTGCTGCTATGAGGCAGTGTCTCCAGCAGTTTATGCTGCTTTAACCACAATGTGGTGTGGGTTTCACATTCTGAGGCCATCCTGAATACTGCAAACCACAGTGAGAATATAGGCTACAACAGGAAACAGATGTGGTGCAACCACAAACACTACCTTTACTGAAAGAGCCAGTAGTTCCATGAAAAAAGAATGAAACTAAGTACAAAAATTAAATAGCCTCAGAAAAAATACCAGATATCCTGCCTGTTGGACAAGGGCTTTGCTTATCCTAGAACAATAATGAATGAAATCCTATGGCCTCACGAAAATACAGCTTATTAAATGAATTAATGGAGCATCTCTGCTATGGGGAAAGGCTGAGGGAACTGGGGCTGTTTAGCCTGAGGAGAAGGAGACTGAGGGGGGCCCTTATCAAGCTTAGAAATATCTCAAAGACAAGTGTCAAGAGGATTGGTTCAGACTCCTTTCCGTGGTGCCCAGCATCAGCACAAGAGGCAATGGGCACAAGCTGGAAAACAGGAAATTCCATCCAAACATGAGGGAAAACGTCTTTCCTGTGAGGGTGCCAGAGCCCTGGCACAGGCTGGCCCGCGAGCTGTGGGGTCTCCTGCTCTGGAGATACTCAACCCCCCCTGGACACGTTCCTGTGCCGCCTGCTCTGGGTAGACCCTGCTCTTGCAGGGGGTTGGACTAGATGGTCTCCAGAGGTCCCTTCCAACCCCTGCTGTTCTGTGATCTGTGAATGTTGAAAATGTGGTCGTATTTTAA
>KL254678.1:1949-28265 GCA_000699545.1 Podiceps cristatus | reverse complement strand
TGTAAATCCGGGAGACTGTCATACAAACCTGACATGATTTACTTGTAATTAACCTAGTGCTGTAACAGCGTGCAAACTGTTACCTTTCATCTTAACTTAAAGATGGTCAGAGGGCTGCATCACCTCTCCTACAAAGACAGGCTGAGAGAGCTGGGCTTGTTCAGCCTGGAGAAGAGAAGGCTGCGGGGAGACCTGATTGCGGCCTTCCAGTACCTGAAGGGGGCCCACAAGAAAGCCGGAGAGGGACATTTTACAAGAGCATGTAGTGATAGGGCAAGGGGTAATGGGTTCAAACTGAAAGAGGGTAGATTTAGATTAGGTATTAGGAAGAAATTCTTCACCATGAGGGTGGTGAGGCACTGGCACAGGCTGCCCAGAGAAGCTGTGGATGCCCCATCCCTGGAAGCGTTTAAGGCCAGGCTGGATGGGGCTTTGAACAACTGGTCTGAAGGAAGGTGTCCCTGCCCATGGTAAGGGGGTTGGAACTAGCTAACTGTTAAGGTCCCTTCCAATCCAAACCATTCTATAATCATGACGATAAACTCATGAGCACAGTTTAATTTTCAATGTAGAGCCACAGGATCATAGTCCAGTCCAGGTTCGAAGGGATCTCGAAACATCATCTGGTCCAACCTTTTGTGGGAAAGAGAGCCTAGATGAGATTACCTAGCATCCTGTCCAGCCACATCTTGAAAACTTCCTGTGATGGAAACTCCACCACATCCCTCACGAGGTTATTCCAGTGAATGATTGCTTTCACTGTCAAATCTTTCTTATATTGAAACGAAACCTCTCCTAGTGCAACATGTACCAGTTGCCTCCCTCCTCTCCATGTCCTCCTTGTGAAGAGAAAGCCTCCATTCTCCTTGTAGATGCCCTTTAAGTACCAGAAAACTGTGACAAGCCCCTGAGCCTTTTCTTCCCCATGGAGAAAAGACCTAAATCTTCAGTCTTTCCTCATAGGGTAGGTTCTCCAGCACTTTGATCATTTCATGGCCCTCCTTTGGGCCCCCTCCAGTCTGTCTGCATCTTTTCTTAATTGTGGGGACCAGAACCGGACATGGTACTCTAGGTGCAGCCTGACAAGTGCTGAGTAGAGTGGGATGATCACGTCTCTATCTCTGCTAGCAATGCCCCTGTGGATGCAGCCCAGGATCTGGTTTGCCATTGTTGCTGCAGCAGCACACTGGACTCACGCCCAGTTTGCTGTCTACCAGGATTCCCAGGTCCCTTTCAGCAAGGCTGCTCCCCAGACACACAGACCCTAGCTTGTACTGGGCTCTTTGGTTATGTCATCCCAAGTGCAAGGACTTGCATTTGTCTTTGTTAAACTTTATATAGCTCTTGCTAGCCCACTCTTCCAGACTGCCCAGGTCTCTCTAAGACAGCTCTCCCTTCTGACATGTCCACTTCACCGCTCAGTTGAGTGTCTTCAGCAAACTTGGTGAGGGTGCTTTCAATCCTATCATCCAGATCATTTATGAAGTTGTTGAACATCATGGGGCCCAGTATCGATCCTTGGGGGACCCCGTTTATGACAGGCTGCCAGCCTGAGTAAAAACCACTGATCACCACCCTCTGTGTTGTGGCTTATGAGCCAATTTCCCACCCATCTCACAGACCACCCATCCAGTCTGTATCTTGCCAGTTTGTCTAGGAAGAGGCTGTGGGAAACAGCCTCAAATGCTTTCCTGAAGTCCAGGTAAACAACATCCACTGCTCTCCCCATGTTGACAGAAAATGTTATTTTGTTGTAGGAGGTGATCAGGTTAGTCTGGCTTGATTTGCCCTTGGTAAATCCATGTTGGCTTTTCCCAATCACCTGCTTCATTAGGCTCGCAAGTTTCTAGAACTCCTTCCAGGGGCTGAAGTAAGACTAATGGGCCTGTAGCTTCCTGGGTCCTCTTTCATGCCTCCTCTTTCAGATGTAGTTATAAATAATCAGGGAGCAGGTAAGTATCATGCATGCTAAGTGCTCTCTCAGGAACAGAAGGAGTCAACAGTCAATGAAGATTTATAAACAATGGCTGGTAACTCTCTATCTTCAAAAAAATAAATATTGCTTACAAGAATGGAATAGGCCTCTCTGATGGACTGAAAGCCTCCAGCTACACTACAAGATGTTACCAGAACTTTATTTCACAGACACACACACACCAGTAAAAAAAACAAAACAAAAAAAAACGAAACCAAAACGACTTCCTCCAGTAAAATCCATAAACTGCTCTAATTTCAGATACAAACATAACAAAATAAGAATAACCTGAACCTAAGCCTTGATTTTTGAAATTGACAGTGAAACAACAGAGACCTTAGCCATCTATTGGTTCCTGAGCTTCAGCACCTTTACCAGTACTAGCATACTGATCCTCACTTAATATACAGGACCTCAACTGCCCTGAAGTACCACCTCTGTGCCAGCTCAACAAAATTTCTAAACAGGGACCACAGCTGGAAACACTCTCCTCACTGACTCAAAGGAAGGATGCGATTGTAGCATTTATCTTCCTTCTGAAAGGATAAGAGAATGTTCTGACTAGGTAGCAATGCTTTGCATGTCACGTGTCCCAGAAATGCAGAACACACTAGCTTGTTTCCTTGGTACATGTTGAAATATAATCTCAGATATGTAGTTATGGTTTACCTTACAGTATGAAAAAAACCCCATCCATTTGGCACAGACTTATATGAAGGAAATGTCACAGAAAAAAAAAGGGTAAGCTCTTCCTGAGCAGACCTTAAACTCTTGAGTCATTCTAATGACTTGCAACAGTTTGGAAGGCAGCAAAAAAAAAAAAAAAAAAAAAAAAATCCAAAAGCATTACCATCTTCACAATCTCAACATGGGGTACGCTAACACACTCTAGTAATAGATACAACTAAAAAACAATGAGGTGAAAAAGTGGATTTCTCATGAGTTTGATCATTAACACTGATCTCCGTAAGATGATTGCAAAGAAGTATTACTGTAAAACGGTAATACTGAATTCAATACATATATCCCAGGTATTTCAACATACCATGGAAAAAGATCTTGAAGAAGGCCTGCATTATACTTGAAATGGTTTAGAAATATTCAAGGTTTAGGTTTAGTTACTTCAGCCCTGGTTATCCAATGATGAATACAAGTGCTGTTTGTTTGATGCACACAGTTCATGACATCACTCATCAAGGATATGACTGTTCATCTTCCAGCTAAATGTACACAAATCTTATGATATCAGAGAAGCGAAAAACAACACTAACTCATTAAATTTATTTAGTTAAAGAAAGAAAGAAAAAACAGGGCAGCACCTCTCAAAAATAACTCTAAAAGAGAGCTAGAATGCCTTCTGAACATTACATTACCACTTTCTCAGACTGAGTTTGAGAACTATGTATTTTCAACTTGCTTCTTTAAGCAACATAAACCGAACAGGGCAGAACAATTTTACTGTTATGGCTGCAGTAATATCATACAATTAACACATGTATCTACTATAAAACAACAGCTCTAAGAGAAGAAAAAGGGGACATCTTGAATAAATTCCCAGTTTTATTGGTCTTCCTCTCTAAAGAAGTCCTGATCAACTATACTCTCTGACTAAGCAACTGACACTTTAAACTCAAGACAATTATCCTGTCAGTGTCATTATCTTATTGTTAACAGTGTTTTCTCTCAATTCCAAAATGTTAAGGAACATTTTAAGATATGAAATGGGAAGCCATCTCTTCGCTGTATTGAAATCCAGAGAAATCAGTAGAAGGTATACCTGGAACCCTTTATATTTGCTTCAGAAACCAAATGCCTCCAGCCAACTCTACAATTTCTTACTGTTAATTGTTTTATAATAGCCATTACCAATTTCTAATTTAACAGTTCCCCAGTACCCTCAATTTCCTTTTGAGCTCTAATCATTTTTCCAAAGAATTCAAAATATATTTTTCCTGACCATGGATAATATTCCTAATAGGACTGCAGTGAAGATAAATATGTAAAAACAGAATAGAGATTAACTTCATAAATAGCCCTTTCTATCATGGTACAGACACTGTTATAAGCTCATTTCTTTCACAATAGGACAACTTTCCTAGCTCACTGATCAATCAATGCCAACAACAGAACTGTTTTCTCAGCGATGGAATTTAATTTTAGAAACAATTGGTTGGGTTTTCAATGAAACGGCTCAAGTCAGGTGAAGTGACAAGCAGGCAGGGAAAGGAGTTTATCACCACTGTGACAATCAAATATGACATCTCCTAGGCAATCTCATGCAATACAAAAAGCCCCCGTGTTTGTAAAGAACAGGCTAAGATGAAAATTTGAGATGAAATGATGAGTAGGGTAAGAAGAGATGTTTTTACAAAAAAAAAAAAAAAAAATCTCTGAAAAGATTCAGTAGTAAAACAGGTGAATTAAGACGCCTGCATACAGAAATTAATTTTCGTACATTAATAAATAGGGTGGAGTGGCAACAGTCAGAGGGTGTCTTGTTACATGGGCATAGGTACAGACAAAGAAAGCTAATTACTGTGATTTTCCAGTTTACCATTTGTCAACTAAGTCCTATCAGCAACTGTATGCAGGCTTTGCAGGAAGCAAAGGAGACTAGCCAAGATCAAACTGAACACTTGCAGTGGTCTGGGGGACAGTTTTACAAGATGATCAGCAACAAAACTTCTAATGCTCCAGCACATCAGCAAAAGCCTCTGCTCTCTTCTCTTCCTTCCCAAGGCACTTTCAGTACTCTGCCCCAGGAACAACTTATTTTTAATTTGTTCTCTACCCAACTTGGTGCTTTCCAGACTCCACCATAAGCAACTATAATTGATTTTTTTTTTGTAGAGGGAAAAAAACATGGAAAGTTTTCTGCTGTTTTGGCAAGTCCAAGTGGTTCAGGGAACAGTTCAATGAATGACAGTGGGTGCAAAACTTGGGAGGGGGGGGCTCTGGGATACTTTCCACTTCTGGTAGCAGGAAGCCATTAAGTTGATTCAACTGCTCCCTTTACTAAATCACTTCAATTCCAAGGATCTCTGCATGTCCAAAAGCTTAGTTTTCCACTGTATGTATTTACCTGCCTAATAAAAGGTATTGTTTAACTTTTTTAAGCCTGTGTGAAGAAAGCTAAATAATTGAGAGGAACCACGACGTCACATGAATGCTTCCAAAGAAGCCCAGGTCCAAGATCAGTACAGTCTCTTTTTTTTGGTAATTCAAGTAAGCTTGAGAGAAGAAAAAACCCAGACAGAATACTGGAGAGTAAGGGATAATACCAGACTGACAAACATCACTGCACTGAGTCTGAAATGCAGAAGATAGCTCAATAGCTCTTCACATTGCTCCCCAGCTTGCCTTCAAATATTATTTTAAGTATGTCAGACTCAGTGAGGTCAGATGATGGCTCTAGTTATTTTAGTTTGGGGGATTTTTGTGTTTTCCCTTAGGTAACCAATACTGACTGCCAGTAAAGGCTTGTTACTTTCTAGATGAGGCAACAGAGTAAACTAAAATGCAATTTCCTAACTCCACTGGAAAAAAAATCTAGGAAGCACGTATGACACGTTAGTGGGATCCAAAGGCTGTACTTCAACCAGCTTCACAGCTCCTCATTGGGAACCATGAGGCTTACAGAGTGATCACTAGCAAAATGGGACCGCTCACCTGTAAGCAAAGCTTGTAAGAAACATCTCTGAATCGCCAACATTGAAAGCCCCAGTCAAGCTGCACAGATGTAATCAACAACCAAGTCTGAGAAAGGTACACTTTCACTATCAACGACAATGTGCAAAAAGGTTGCAGAAGCCAGCTCAAATGTATCTTGAGGGTGAACATCTGCCTCTGATATGGCCACTCCAGGCTCTCCTTCGACTGCTTTTAGAGTAGGACTCATCCAATCTATTCTAAGCATTTACTTTAGGGTAAAGCAAGCCACATCGCAAGTGCTGATTGCTGACATTTTCTATAAAGGCAACATAAGGCAACTGACTGAGCTGAAGAGCTCTACATCTCATCAGATGAAAACCACTCTCAGATTTCAGGGAGAAATGCAGATCTATGACACAGAATCACTTTAAAACCGAATGTCGAAGTCTTCTGCAATATCACATAATTTTTAAGGCAATAATTTCACTTCTCAGAAAAATACCATGCTTATACCCAGATCAGAGTCAGGTTAGACTTGGACAAGAGTTCTGGCCGTATCTACCCAAAACCTTTCCTCAGTATCCTCCTCCTGTTGCGAGGTGCTGGGAACCTCTCCCTGTTCCAGCAAGGATGACAGCCTGTTGATAGCAGATCCGTCAGGACTTCTCTAAGAACCCGTCAGCACAAGTGGTTTGTAATAGGTGTCTCAGTAATCAAACTTTGCATGTTTCCATTTTATTAAGATAGTCTCAATTTATCAAAAGCAATAAAAAGTTGAATTTTTAACATTCCTGAGCTGAAACTGGCATGGATGTTTTAAATACATTTCTTCTTTTTATTTTTATATTAAAATGCTTTGAACAGCTGCAAAAGGTACATGCCTAAGTGACAATTCTGTAGCACAATGCTTAAGAGCCAAAGCAAAAAAGGAATTTATAGTTTTGGGTTTCATTGTTGTTTGTGGTTTGGGTTTGTTTGGGGTTTTTTATTGGTTTGTGGTTGTGTTGTGTTCTTTGTGGTCTGAGTCTTTTCCTTTGCTTTTTGGTTTTGTTTGGTTTTGGTTTTGTGTGTGTATGTGTGGTTTTTTTAAAATTGAGTTTTTTTAAAAAACAACAACAAGCTTACAATGCCAGGAGGTCCTGGCTCAACATTTGGGGTCCACACTCAAATTCTTGTATCCGGCTCTTCAACAGTCAGGAGACTTCACTAATACATGGTCTATGGCTGTCATTTGTTTGCTTTGTAATATAGTTCTCCTATCTTGGTCTGCATCATGAAATTTAATTCTTCCCTAAATTGGTTCAGAAGTTCAAAAGAAACCTCCTAAATGGAAATTATACAAAGCACAAACTGTTTGGGGTTTCTGGTTTGTTTTTTTGTTTGTTTGGTTTTGTTTTTAAAATAAGCCCTCCCTCTAATACTGATTTCAAAAATCTGTAATTTTTCTTAATGCAGGCCTAGCAGGCAGTAAGAAATAGCTGGAAATTCTCTGACAAAGTAAGCTTTAAATTTCTGCAACTGGGATGGAGAGGGTTCTGCCCCTACCCTCTACAGCACATACTTTTTCTTTGCGGAATGAAAGTGTCACAAGTGACAAGTATCCAAACCAGGAGGGCAATGAATTGTGGCCAAAACAGTAAAGCAACTTCAAATATTTGTTTCATCTACCTTACTTCTCATACCTGCAAAAGCTTAATGGAAGTACACAAAAGCAGCTGTGTTCAACAGCTAGGAATTCAATGGTTTTTGCTTCTCAATTTTCAAACCTCTGCTTCAAACTAAAGGTAGATGAGGTAGGATCAGTAGTCAGGCTTACAAAAGTCAACAGCATTTCACAATACAAAGACTAATGCTATGAGATGAAATTTCTCATTTGGAAAATAAATGGTGAATGCTTAGAAAACAGAATTTCCTTATTAGGGTGGCGGGAAAATTGAGGGAGTTGTCATCAGAGGAAAATGTAGCCCTGCAATTTCAGGATTAGAATATGAATTAGAGCATTCTCTAGATGCCAAGCTATTAGGTCCTGGGTCAATCACAAAAAGGTCCTCTCTGTTCAAGATTTTTGTGCTCAAAAAGTCTTAGCAGCATCCGCTTTCTGTTGTCCGACAGGGCTGGGTTCTGAAGACTTGTGTGTACTTAATGCAGAAAAACAGCAGGATGTAAGACTTTCCATATTAATCATGAGGATTAGAGACAGTAATGCCAGGCACGGCTAATAGATTTGGGAATGCTGAAACACTTCAAGTTAGAGCAGCACTCAAAAATCACTAGATAATGGTTGTATCTGTATAGGAGGCAGAGTGTCCTTTCTTTAAACTCACCACTAGTAGGTGTAAGTGGGTGTCATCTCTGGGTCTGAGAATGGAGAACAGGAAGGAATATGAATAAAGAAAAATGAAGCAAAACCTGAAAAAATGTGAAAAATCAGCCATATCACAGTTATTTCCTCTTAACATACACACACACATCCACACATGCATGCAGCCATTTATAACTGCTTTATCAACAGGAGCTTTGCTGACCATTTTAAATCCAACCTATGCCTTAAACAGGTAGCGTACGTGCTCAGAAGACAAATATTCACTTGAGCAGGAAAACATAAGACCAATTCAACAGAGCAGATCATACATTTTTAACCTCATAGCACGGCAGGAAAATGCTTTAAACCTGTAGCAAGTCAATGAGAAATCTTCCCTACTGGTAAGCACAATAGCAGCCATCCATTTCAATAGAAGTTTATCAGCAGTGAAACCTGACCGAGATAAATGACGAAGCTGTTGAGCCACAGCCTGCTTCTGCCTGCTGCAGGCTGCCAGATAAAATGGGAACAAAAGCTCCCTGCTGTACCCCCTACCAGTCTCCATTAACCCCTGCTGATGCTTTATTATCGTCTGGGGGCTCCAGAACAGAATAGCATGAATCAGTGTGTAAAAAAATAAATAATGAAAGCTCATATGTAGCACAAACAAACCAGAAACATAGCCTGCAAGAAACATTCATTTTGGTAGCACTGCAATTAAATAATTCCACATACCAGGGGGGATAAAAAAAAATAAAAAAGGAAAAAAGCACAATGTATGTAAAATCGTGTATGAAAAACTACTTAAAGCGCAAGTATACAAACATGTTTCTCCTGCTTTTACCCCTCCTTCCAAATACATCCAAACACATACAAGCAGAGCAAGGATCAAGCATATATTCTAATGTCTTCATGTTCAATTCCAAGTTTGATCTTTTGATCCTGTCACAAATATCCTCTTTGTTGTACCTCTTCCAGTGCCCTTTCTCCAAATCTAAGTTTAAAACATTTGCTGAAGGTCAAAGCATCTTCTACTAAACTGATAAAAAATGGAGGGGAAGGGCAGGGAAAGTGTTACAAATCTCCTCAGGATTCATGGTTGCCATAGGAGAGAAAGGCAGTGGGAGGAAAAAGGAAGACCTGAAATGTTAGTAATTTTTTAGCTATCATAGATTTAGATAGTGTCATTTCAGCCTGAGATTTCTGTAGCCTACCATAACAAAGTCAATCCCTCGCAAAAGATTACATAGAGGCCACACAATATCCTAGGGAAAATTCACCAAGATTCATCAGTAAAAAAGCTCACCACTACATTTGCATTACTTAGCACGTGGGGAGGTGGGGGGAATCTACTTAACGCTGAACACCCCTTCTTCATCCTATAGAGCCTTTCCATGCTTTACTAATTGCAGATACTGTACTGAACTTGCACTCTGATCTATCACTATCATAGGTCATCGATTTTCAACCTATTTCTGCCCCTCTGAAGTGCAGTTAGCAAGCAGCAATATTATGACTGAGGAAGAACATGAAGTTTTTCCTAAAGCTAATGCAACAAGCTAACAGAATAAAGACTCCCTAAACCTTCAAGGAATAGAATGGCCTCAACACAGGAAAAGAGAGAGGCTGTACTGGGTCAATCTGAGGGTCCACCCATCCCAGTATCCTGTCTCAGAGAATAATCAAAACTTACACAGCAGCATAATAGAGCAAACACATTTTCAATAAGACTTTTTCATTCTACAGTTCAGTGATTTCTGGTTCAGAGGGCAATTCTATTTTCTAGTTAACTGCAGTGGAATTCCCTTCCACAGACTTACACAGTCTTCCCAGTAACACATGTAAGCTTTTAACATCCACAATCATTTCCAAAAAACTTACCGCACACTGTTTCAAGAACCATCTGCTTTTGTTTGTTCTGCACCCATCACCTGCCAGCATCATTTACAAAGGCCAATTTCTTCTATCAAAAAAAGTGTGGGTGTGGGAAGTCTCCTGGTCACCTCCTATCTTGATTTTATAGGTCTTTGTCACATACCCCTAAACTAACACCTTCTGCAATTAAAAAAAGGAAAAAAAAGAAAAAACAACCCCAAACACCCACCCCAAAACCACCCACAACCCCAAATCCTCACACACAACTAAAATCCAAAAACCACTAAAAACCGTGGAAGAATTTCTTCTCTGTTGCTTTAAAGTTTTTAACCAAGCTTTTTCAAGATTGTCCGCACACTGATAAGTGTTAACAAATATTAACTTTTTATAAAAAGCAGCAGCAGTAAAATCATAACTCTAACACTTGAAGCCTCATAAGAAAAAAATAACTAGTCATTCTGAAACCTTAAGATGATAAATCTTCTCTGATGCCCTGCGTAGATGTTACATGACAACCTGGAACAAACTCATTCTGCTGGCTCACACCGATTTAAAAACAGTGAAATGGAAATTGTTCCAGCAGACTTTGTGCCAGATCAGATATCTTCTGTCCTGCCACAGATATTGTCATGTTGGCATAAACATTATATCATGTGTCCCAGCCAGCCTGACGGAATTGCAGCAGTGAGCTCATGCCTGATCTAGATGAAAGTTTCTATCTCAAACTGATCCAGCACTTAACAGAATCATTATTAATGAATATGTAACCATGGTCTGAGCAACACTGAAGTGCATAAAAAAAATCTCAATGTTCTGGCAAGCATGAGAGTGCAGAAAGCCTAACTTTCTTTTTGCAAAATACATTCAAGTCCAAGACAGAATCAGGGCTGACGTGCTCAATCTGTTATAAATAAATCCCTAAGCATAACTAAGACTCTTTTTTCCCCCTTTTTTCTCAGAGCTGGTAAAATGTTTGGTGAATTACAGACAATAAATCTTGTTTTCAGGACAAAGAAAAAGGTGCTTCCCTAGGCTCTCCCAAGAAGTGCTCCAAAGCAACTCACCTTGCAGGACTGGAGTTACTGTGACTCTTAAAAAGAACAGTTACATGACCTTCCAGAGCAAGATTATGACTTCACATTGACTTATTTGAAATTATAAATAAATACAAGAACTTCATAAGGCTAGAGAAGATATTGTGCCTAATATGGTAAGTGCTGAAAATTATCTGCAATGTAAGGATTCACTAAGGAAAGCTATCATTCATCAAAAGAAAGGTAAATCTACAGGGATATAGCAAAAGGCAGATGGTGGTACTATGCACCAGGTAGTAGCCAAGTCTCCTGCTTTCAGATAAACTTCTGCTTTTTGATAGTAAACTGAATAAATGTTAAACAAAACTGTTTTCTCAAAGACTGACAAAGAGATAATAAATGTCAAATTTGTTCCATAAGCGTTATATAACAAAATAAACCAAAGATGTTCAATGTAGGAGAAAAGAAAAAAGGTATTTTTGGTTTCAGCAGAACATACCAGAAAAAAAGGAAAATCTATCCCCTTGCTGGAACCCTACTAAAACAAGGGAGATACAAAGTATAGAGGATTTGTGGGAGTACAAATAATTAGGAGTAAAATGAGATTTATTTCTTTAATATATGTTCTACTAGCATCTAAGCTGAGCAGTGCAAAGATTTTTTTTTTTAGCCTACAAACATTATTCCCAGTAAAAAGCCTTTTTTCCTGATGACCCAAGGATTGATTTATTTAACAAATCCTTATCATACATTCTTAAAAAGAGAGATTTACTACATGGATATAATTTTTATTTTACACACAGAAAAATGGAGAAGGAATGGTGAGTAATTTGCCCAAAGACAGAGAATAAACCGAATTGTTTCTTAAAGCACAAATCAACGACTACCATGTTGCCTTTTTGGGCTAGATCGGAATTTAAACACCTAGAAAAGTAGAGTAACTACATTCTGTAACTCCATGGAATCAAAAATGCAGGTGTAATTACAAACCTCTATTTTGTCCGTTTTGGCATCTCCCCAGTATATTTTGCTTTCTGCGTAATCCAATGCCAGTCCATTTGGCCAGCCAAGCGAGGTATTCACCAGTACAATTCTGTCTGAGCCATCTAATGCTGCCCTCTCGATCTTTGGGATTTCTCCCCAGTCAGTCCAGTACATGTACCTGTAAAGGAAATAAAATCTTAAGAACTCTTATTAATCCAAGCTTTCAATATTCACATAGCTTCTTCTAGACTACTGTTCCCCTGAAACGACATTGCACACAGAAAAGTCTAAGCCAAATATATTTCCTTAGCTAAGTAAGGATGCCCAAACCATTCAGAAAGCATTGACATGTAAACACACTGTCCTTTTACACAAAAGTCCTGTATCAGTCTGCTCATGAAGACACCTTTACCTGTGCTATTAGCTACAATAAACAGGTCACCACAGTCCCCCAAAATATTTTTAAACAGAAGAATAAAACCTAAAGACACATAAGATGACTACCCAAGCAGTCAAAGGGAAGCAGTAGTCCCCGTGTCTCAGAGCTTTAACTTCCAAAGAATCCCAGTATTTTTATTTTCAAGACTCAGAAGTTTATCATCGCATCTACATACAGGCAGACAGAAGTATCTTCTTTACATGATTAATATGTAAAAAATGCTCGTGAACAGCTGCTCACCCAACCATGGGATCCAGCACAATAGCTCTGGGTTCTTCCAGGTCTTCCGATATCAAGATTTTTCTCATGGTCCCATTAAGCCTTGTAACTTCAATACGGTCTGTGCCAGTGTCGGTCCAATACAGATTTCGAGCAACCCAGTCCACAGCAATGCCATCAGGATGTGCGATCTGTGCTGTGACAACAAACTGACTACCTGACCCATCGATGAATGAGCGGCGGATGGCCCTAACTTCATCATCGGTCCAATAGATGTATCCTTCCAGAGGATCAAAGTCAATGGCGATGGCATGACGGATGTCCTCCAGTGGCAAAACGATGTCTGTAAAATCTGGGGTGTCTAAGGAAATTCGCCTCAGATCTGTCCGTCGGGCTAGAAGCAGCAGTTCAGTGGCACCTACATGAACAAGGCAAACATCTTAAAACACTGTACAATAAGCCTGTAAATAGTGAACCTGATTCTGCACCATTCGGTACAAGCTCGTCTAGCTACCTTGATTTCACAGGACCTAACCAAACTGATGGGCAGCAGCAACTCAGAGTTCCACTCAGGCTTCAAATGTGAGGTTATTCTTCGGCAGAACAAGTCGGATGTGCTTATAGAGAAAATTCAGTGGTCATTTCCTTGTCCGAAATGTATTACGTTGGACATGTTTTCCATCCCTCCCAAGGTACGAAAATAAATACGCAGTGACTACGTTGCTATTTTATGCAAATCAACAGATGGCCTGCAGCCTCTTAGATGAAAAATTAATTATATAAATAATTTAATGACTGTTTGCTGTTGTTAGTATAGGGGACAACCACAACAAACAAGCTCCATGTTTCTACAACACACTTAGAAGGGGGAAAATATAACACAAGATGCCACAAGTAAATCTCCTTTGAGAAACTCCTATCAGAGAAATCAGATTTGGGAACTGACAACTCTCCAGCAACCACGTGAAGCAGGAAGGCTGTCAGCTACCCCCTTATTTGTTCAGAACAAGCTGATTGAACACATGGGAGATAAATAACAGTGTATCTTATAACGTCATTTTGAGCTGAAGTGTACAAAAGCCCTGGTGGCTTTTAGGTCAAAAGCCAGAATCACAATAAATAACTAAGATCAGCTTACACTGCCGGAAGATGTTTTCACATAGGGTAACACAAGCTTTTTAATGGTACACGTGCTGGGCATCTGATCAATGACAGATGTACTTACTGTCTATTCTAATTCACTCTCATTTCATTTTCTATTCTATGTCACTGGATTTCAGTGTGTTGCAATGTCTCTCTTCAAACAGTGAGGAGAAAGGGGTTGGCAGAGACTGATGTAGGTGCGAGGACAGTAAAAAAGAGGAGGGGGAAGGTTTAGGACAATAAATGCATCAAGATTGCAATGAAAAAGAGCCATCACCAAGCTTTTGTCTGTCCATGTCTTGATCTTGATCTTGATCTTACAGAGGTATAAATAAGGGCTAGAAGACTAAAAGAGCAACAACAAAAACAAATAGATTGCTGGTGAAAAAAGAATTTTGGTGTCTGATGCCAAATTTCTTTTTTAAAAAGTTAGTATTTTTTGTTGGTGCTAGATGAAACCTCACTGCATGCTAAACTTTGGAGAGATGCCAAAGCAGCCATTGCTTCATTTACAGTAAGTTTAACACCTTAAAAACAGTGCTGCAAGAAACAGCACCTTTCAACAACTGAACTTGAGAATATTATGTGCAGTGTTCCTGACTGATAGTCCAGAACAGTTTAAGATCAGCTTTGGAATCCTATGTCCTAAACCACCTTGTGTTCAGAAACACATGTACACACTATTTAACTGTTCTACTGAATAATACTGATGCATTAATTACTATCAGGAAGGGGGAACCTGTAATTACATGTCTATACATCCTTAAAAATAATGTAAAGCATGTGACATAGTAAATGGAAAATAGGTATGTTAGTAAGATTTTTTTCTTCTAATCTTGTCACAGCACTCTGCATGTACATCTGTATTCGTCGCTACTAAATATAGCAAGCAATTCAGCATCAAGATCCAAGCATTCAGCTGCATTATGGTCATATGAAGTATTAACACATAACTATCTATTTAGGTTCAAACCTCCAGTACTTACTTTCTTATCAACTTCACAGTCATTTATCCAACTTACCTTTTTAACAAAACTATAAAAATAATATTAAAAAAACTCAAACAATAATACCCTTTTTTCAGTATCTAGTAAAATTAAGGTTGAGCAAAGGTACTAACCTCAGATTCCTACAGAGTTAGAAAGCTATACATAGTCTACCATATAAAAAGCATAAGGCATAATTTAAAAATAATTTGTGTGCTCTAGCTGAACTTGACATTCATTTTGAAGAACTAATGCCAGATCCCCCGACTCAGCTGAGTACAACTATGCCTTTGCCGAAACTCACCCTTAAAATTGACCAATTGACCTTCCAATTCTTTTCAAAGACAACTCATTTCAACAGCTTCAGTATCCTGCTTTTGGGCTGCAACGCTGTTTAGTCAAATAACCCAATGTGTCTAAACTTTAATTCAGCACGGGGAAATGGCTGGCTTTCAGCTAACCCCTGTTGCACTCTGGATCCCTGGGCTAAGGATTTAATGGTCTTTATCTGGGGGCTTGGCTAACATTCCAGCCCCCCACTAAAACACCCCTCCAATCAAGCAATAAAAAGTTTAAAGCTTACTTTAAAGCTATTACCCACCCATTTGCAAACCCACACCTCAGCTGCTTAGTTAGATCAGGAAAAAGAAACTGAGTAGCAGAGAAGCATCTCACCTCAAGGTAGGTTGAGGGAAAGATCACTCTGAATGCCTTCAGGCTTCTCCTGACAATAGCAAAAATAGCAAATGCAAGAGCTGAGCACATTTATGGACTGATCCCATTACCACACCTTGATAGCAGTCAAGAAAAAAAGGCAGTCTCAAAACTAAAACAAACGATTTGCACTTGTGGCAAACACCAGCTGTACAAAGTTTATCTAACTGATCACCAGTCAGTCAGAAGGCTGCTGGAGGCTGCCAGGACATCGCAGAATCAATCCATTTTGTCCACTTCTATTCCAAAGACTAGTTACAATGCAAAAGCTAAAATGTGACAGCACGATCTCCAGATGACTTCACTCTGCTTCTCAAAGAGAAACCATGCCTCTAATGATGAGCATGGAGAACATCATGGGTACAGATAGAATCATATATCCAAAAAAAAAGAATGAAAAGGCAGGAAAAGACAATGCAGATTGCACGCCAGCACAACTTTTTTCTTTTCAATTTATCAGCACTTACTGGGTGACTGAAATGAGCCACAAACAGACAAAACACCTCAAACCTCAACTGGCTCAAACGCTTTCAAAGGGTACATCGAGGCTGCAACCAGAGCTCTGACCTCAGCGTGTATATGGAGACCTGAGGCCGTTTTTCCTCTAGACACCTTGGACTGCACATACAAAGATGAAGTGGCCTAGACTAACACAGAGGGGACCTGGAGCAGAGTTTACTGCCCACGACGCTATCTTCTAACTACTGGCGGTCTCTATTGCACCCAACACAAGCATGCCTGTAGACACCAGTGCATCTCAAATACAGTGCTGGGTTTGAGGGCACAGACCACCAGGTATGCCGGGGTACGTGTCCATAGCCTTCAAACTAAAGCTCGTAGCTTTTGTGTCTAAAGTTCCCATGCAAACACTTGCAGGCAGAGTACGGATATGGCTGTCCCATATTTAAAGTCAGGTCCTTCTGCTCACCCCCCTTGCTGATATCCCACACTATTCTAAGTGATCTTACCAACTCATATTTTTAAAAACCCTCCCAAACTATTTAAATTGGAGACTAAGCTCAAGATTCTTTTTTTGGCAGTGCCACAAGTCATGGTGTATCCAGGAGAGTTAGAAATTTTTCTAAAATCAAGTTCCTTACTTAAGATGTCTAAATACAGACATATGAGCTTTACTCCAGACTCTAATTTTTGAGAGCTTTAGCCTACTTTTAATAAGCACTTTGAAAGCTGGGATTACAAGCTCACGAATGGTGTATTACATTAGTCCTAGAACTAATGCTTTCCTCAAAAAGTCACTATTAAAAATCAAAATAACGTAAATCTATGTGCTAGCACTGAAGTTAAGGGAAGGGGAAGAAACGGGGAAACAGAGTAAGCATGCAGATACTTGCAACGGCTTAGCTTTAAAGTCCAATGTCTAATGCCCTGCTAACCTTTTCAATTAATTACATCTTCTCAATAATATACAGGCCTCAGTCATTTGTAAGCTACTGAACTTAAAAACCGTAAGTGGTTGTTGAGCCTACTACAGCTACACAGACACACATTCAGGGATTCAAACATAAGAGGTGCTAGACCTAGGACATGTACAATGCACACACTAGACAAGCTCAACCTTAAAACTGTAAGGCAAAAGGACACGTATCGGAAATTAAACATTTTTTTTCTTTTAAAAGAAATGAAAGAATTAGGGTGTTAAATTAACATCTTGATCTGTGCAGTGAAATGAGGATTCTGGCTATTCCCAACAAAGCAAATTTCCCACTGGGCAGCCCTAAATTACAAAAGGAAGTGCAAATTTCTGATTACCGCCTCCAGGTCTGCAAAGGAAATAGGATGCAAGTGTCCATAGGCAAAATAAAGACTTTTCCTGGAAGAGAACAGAATGGCTAATGAAAGTATGAAGCAGTACTTTTTCTTCATGAGGAAACTCCTGCCTCCTTGGTTCAGCTGAAGTCACCATTGGTTTTCTTGGTACAAACCACAAATCTGTGTTGGTAGTAGCAAATGCGGGAAAGAAGTGAAATTCACTATAGGCAAAGACAGAAGCAGAGCACAAGGACAGAGAGACTTCTTGGGACTAATAAGAACCTAATTCATAAGACAAACCTACTTTTTTTTTTTTTTTTAATAAAAATTACTATCAAATAGGTCATTTAAATGCAGCACTGCCAAACTCAGAACTGCAGTGCCTATAATACTGAAAAAGGGAAATCTCAGTATGTCCTGCAGAAGAGGACAATAAATTACCAAGAATACAACCACAGTAGGTAAGAGCTCCCTGGTAGGCGTGCCTGGATGCTCAGAGAGGACTCTTTGTTTCAGACATTACTGTCCGAGGTATAGCTGGCCATGAAAACTGCTTATTTTGCCTCTCTTATTTGAGGGACAGGGATTTACAAACTTGCACTTAGACAACAGGAAAACTAAGAGCTTGCTACAAGCCCCCTAGCACAGCTCAATAACTGTTAAATAACTGTTTTGTTTGTAAGAGGAATAGAAATAAAGACACGAACAGCTAGCCAGTATTACCAGTTATTAGAAAAACAGCTAATTTTATTCCAAGTTGCCAGCCTTTCCTGAAACACTATGGAGAAGTGTTTCTAAATGGGGTGGGGGAAGAGGTATTATATTCATAGCTCTCACAAGACATGGTATGACTCCTCTAAGGTGTGATAAAAAAAAGCTACAAAAACCAGAGAAACTAACACTGGGAGAAAGGGGAGGGAGGAAAAGATTTCCTATAAACCAAGATTATTCAAAAATGCCAGGTTGTCATGGAAACTGCTCAGGGAGGGTCAGCCAGCCTCACCTTTGGCTGCAAGGATCATCTGTCAATGCCAAAGCACTGCAAACACCACAAACATGCACTCAAAATTCACCCGTCAAAAATCTTTCCAGTCCAGGCTGGTGCTCTCATCAGCACAGCATGAAAGTTCTTTCCTCAAAGAGGCTCCTTTCAGCATGAAACAATTCAGTTTAGGAACCAATCTGATTTTAGTCTACTGCTAGAAGACAAAACAGTCCTAAAGAAGAGAAATTCTTAGCCTCATTTTTCACCTTTCTTCACCTGTAAGTCACTCCCCCGCCTTCCCTTCCCAAAAGTCACATATATATTCTAATTGCAGAGATTTAATCACTCATTGTTTCAGTCTGTTGTGGCATAATAGATATATACTGAAATGATCCAAGGTAAAAGTGTTCATTTCTCAGGGTTCAGCTCTACTTTCACAGCAGATAAAGTAAACAGGCAAAGGGAAAAAAACCAACCCAAGAAACCACAACCAACCCCCCCACACACACCCAAAAAAGAGGAAATAAATTTACTTCCCGAAGGTCACTGAGCAGCCTAAGAAAGGAACTCAACACAGAAACATGTACAGATTTACATCTCAGAATCTGGTCTGTGGCTAGCCGGGCTCTGTTTGACTACTATGCTCTCCCCCCTTCCCCAAATCAATAATTGCAGCCTTCAAAACTGTGAGAAGAAATTCCAGTGGATCTCTGCCTTGAAGAGCTCTGGAAAGTTGTAGGTCACTTGCAAAAGCCCTAAGCCTAACACCTGCACCCCTCTTCAGAGAGAGGAGTGAAAAAACAGTCAAAAATATTTTATTATTTCAGGCTAAGCTCAGCTCTAAATGTGGAACCTGAAGGTTCCTCATGTTCCTCCCAGAAATTAGCTCAGCATGGGATCCTTGAAGTTAAGTGAAACCAATGGGTCTGATGCATAGTTTGAGTAGGTTGTTTCACTTGGGTTATGTGCTAACTCGTTTCTAAGTCCAAGAAGCAATGGTATGCAATACTTAACTGAGCTAAATAAACGCAGCCTCAATTTTCTCCCCTCTCCCCACCTATTTTTCTTCTTGAAAAGGGAGGGGCACAGTGTTTTGGAAAGGTGCAATAGCAGAATGGTGGTTAGAAATGCAACATTATATTGACAAGCATAAGGTTTTTTGCATGCAGATGGACAACCTAACTGTAGTAAACTGGTTAACAAAATTTCTGATAAAATGGGAGCTATATTTTGTGAGCCAAATGTACTTTATGGCTGTCTGGGAACATACAAATTGGCTTCTTGTGTTCAGGGAGCGGGACAAAAGAGCAACAGCTATAAATTTTGAGACATGAGGAATGGCTGAAAAAGCGAACTGATGATTTTGAGTATCTATGCATGAGAAGTTAAAGTCCTTTTATTAAGGTCTGTTGGGGTTGGTTTGTTTCTTTGAAAATACCGTTCCTCTATTTGCCTTTGGTAATTTACTTCGATACACCAGAAAGGTGCCATTCAGCACTTCAGCGCAGGGCAGTTAACCTGTGAGGCAGTTTGCCTCCATGAGGACACGGGGGTGAACTTGAGCAGGGAAGTGGGCGCTTCTGTGATACAATGAACACAGCATGCAAGCAGCAAAAAGATACAGCCCATCTTGCCTTAAGTTACCAGCCGCTTTCCTACCAGCAGCAAGTCAAAGGGAAGCAATTTCTCTCTCGATCTCTTTAGGTCTTGTTCCAGCTGTTGTCCTTAGTATTTCAGGCTCTGCTGCCTTCCCTTTCTACCTCTGCTTGGCAAGTGACCAAACCTTTACCACTCCCCGTTCCCTCATGGACTTTTTGTGCAGCTTTAATTTTGGAAACATGCTTATATTAGGTAACAACTGCTTTAGCTATCTGCTGCCACAAAGGAATTTATCCATGCATATTAAATATTTTTTTAAAAATCACATGAATTTGTGTCACATTCTGACTAAATATGACCAACCTGGAGCAGTATTATTAAAGCTTGTTGCTTGTACTGGCAGAAATGGAAGAAAAACATCCTATGCATGTATTGGTAACTTCTTACAAACAATCCTGCAAAGCTAATCTGGGAGCTGCTTTTGAGTTTTTCACATAAAAGCAGCAATTTATTTTAACAGGGTTCACACAGACACAAATAGCCACACAAAAATAATCATCAGAGAGCATGAAATAGCATGAAATTAAAGAAAACACTGAACAGTAGCTGCCAAGCCTAGAATAATTTTTAAAATATAAAACGACAATATAACAAAAATTATTTCTATATACATTTTATTTAGCCTATTTACAGTAAATTCTGCTGTATATTTCTGTCTCTTCCTCCACTTGGCTTTGTCATAGAGAGATGATCTGCATAAAAGATGGTTATGAGTGAGCTAATTATCTCCCAGCATTTATTTTGATCCTGTTAATGTACTACAGCAACCACAGTGCAAAGCCACAAGACCTATACTTACAAAATATAACAACTTAAGATCATATACATTAGCCTACAATGAGACACTTACTAAAAGCAGTTTGGGGTAAGCACTAGTAGCCCTAAGTCTTGATCACATCTTGTGTTTTAGGGCTGAAACACTTTCAACACCTGTAAAAACGATGTCATTCTTTTCAGTTCTTATATACAGATGTAGGTGCCTAACTTTATGCATGTGAACTGAAAGAGATTCCAGGTGTGTGCATAATAGACATCAGATCTTTAAAAAAAAAAAAAAAAAAAAGAAGTAGTTTTCATTGTACAATCCTATTAGCCAAATACTATTTCATGAAAGGTTATGGTTGGATACATTTTAGAGACAACAGAGGACGTAGGTATCATCCTCTCTAAGCAAAGGGAACAATGGAGCCCCCCAAAAACAGGGAATTAGTGACAGAGACAGAATTGCAACCTAAATTTTGTAACTGGAGGGAACCTGCTCTTCAGCCATGAGACTCTTTCCTTTTCTGAAAAGCAGAGGGCATCACTTTTATCTGTACTGCAAAAGCATGCATGGTTTCACAATTTGCCACCCCTAATATGCATTATACAGTGATGCTGGAAGAATCTCTTTACCTCCAAAACCTAGTTTGTGCTTAATCTAAAAGGATTTTTAAAAACAAAGCCTACCATCTTTGCAGGTCTTTCCATTCTCAAGAAGTTTCACACCAGTGGGACATGCACACTGATAAGAGGGCTTGGTAGGAGACATCAAACACAAGTGGGAGCAGCCACCATTATTAATTCCACATGGATTTGTAGCTGTTAAACATAAATCACACAGATTAATGCTTCTGATAACGAATGACCTCATCTCATGTGTTAAGACACATACGGCATTTGAGTGGTAGAATCGGTGGCAGCAACACAGATTAAAGAAGGAAATGATAAACACAGAACAAGGAAAAATTAATTCCAAGTGTTGAGTAGTCGGGTATTTATGGTACCAAAATGCATGGATGTTGAACGTTTCCTTTCTTGGGGAAGTAGCACTTAGCTGTAAATGAGAGCCTTGTTTCAGCTCTGCCCTTCTCATTTTCACAAACTATTCAGCATGTCAGTGCTGAATGTATAGTAGGCTGTATATATAAGAATGAAATGTAAACACAGTAAATTAACACAATGGGTAAGACAGTGGTTATTACACAGAGCTAGTCTTGCTTAATATCATCTGCCATATTAACTCTACTTTCCATTCAGGAACTACAACTTGGAAAAAATGAAAATACCATGTTGCCTAAAGTTATGGCACATAAAACAGAAAAAGGAATATGACAACAGGATAAATGTGGCAGGCAGAAAAAAGCAAGAGATGGTTTTTTTGCACTTTAAAAAAAAAAAAAAAACAAACAATGTAGAGAATATTTGGTTTCTCTTTGTGTCTTTTCCCAATCTCTGTATTGGAAAAATTGCAGCATGACGCAAGTGAAGCCACCCACGACCATACAGAAAGACTAATTAAGATTTTTGCAAATCAGTTTCAACTTGCAGTTAAAAAAAGAAAGCAAGACAGCTTACCATTTGGCTGCCTCTTTTGGCTGAAAGCATGGATATCCATGGGAGAGAAGATGTTGGAATGTATTTCACGCAGGTCCTCCCCGGAGTACTTGCTGCAGGCCAAGATCGAATGCGTGTTCCAGTCAGTCCAGTACAACGTGTCCCCAAACAGCGTCAAAGCAAAAGGATGTGGAAGGGAGCCTTTAACCACTGCTTGCCTAATAGAGTACAGGGAAAAAAAATGAATGCTCAAACACAATGCATGCTACAGTTTTGCTTGAACATAGCTTTTGTGAAAAGAAGTTTTACAGTGCAAGTAGTGTTGATCAAAACTTTCTATTTCTTTATGGGAACAAATATAGTGTGCCCCATTTGGGAAATGATATGGAGGAGCAACACAGGAGTCCTATTTCCAGGCTGCCTACTGATGCTGAGATGGCCAAGAGATGCCAACTGAAATCCTTACTTAGGTCTGTGGCTATTCCTTAGCATCCTTCTAACACTCAGTACCTGTGGGGCTCTGTGTCACCACACACAAGTGGGGAGAATGCCAGCTGATTTTATGCAAGTCTGACTGCTACCTGCTGATTTATGATCTCCATCATTTTCAGCCTCAGCAGATTTCAAACCGAGACCACATTTGGTCAATTAGCAGTCCATCCATCTCGTCCAGTTTCGCTCTTTTGAACCATCAGGAAAATACTCTAACGGCAAACAGTTTCACTCTAAAGAAATCCTTAAAGTTACTTTTCATGATTCATTATTATGATAATTATTAAGCTATTGTTTTTATTATAAGCAGTACCATTAAACAGAGTTCTACTGATCTTCTGCCATGGTAATGGTATCATTTCTGAGCAAACTGGGTCACCGCCTGTCTCCAGGTTCATAAACAAAATTAAAGAGTATACCCATATATTTTATGTATATATACAAACACATGCTCATTAGCCATCACAAAAATGCAGCACAAACATTACTGAAGACAGTTTTTTCCCGGTTCTTGTGATGTAGAAACTAATTATCTGTACCCCGGTTCCTCAGAACTGGAATTAAGTAGCTCAATTGTTATGGGTATTTTATTCAGAATCACAGAAAAACTTAGGATGGAGAGGACTTTGGAGGTCATCTGGACCAACACCCTGCTCAAAGCAGGGCTACACAAGTACCATTTACACAAGTGCTTCTTCCCTCCTCCTTTCCTCTTAACTGCACAGGTGCACACGCATTCCCATGTGCACAAGCTCCCACTGAACAGTGGCCATCACCATCCCTCTCCCGTACTGAAAGAGTAAAGGACTGACACACAGCTCTACTACTCCTTCAAGTGCAGGGTACACTATGAACAACAGCCTCCCAGTTTTCTTCTTGTAAGGAAGTGTCATTATCTGTGTATTTACTGAGAAAACACCCCCACACTGTACGTATCACTTTTGCAAAGAAGATGGTAACTGAAGTGGTTTAGTAGAGGACAAAAATACTCTTATTTTCCAAATTTTTTCTGTTAAAAAATAACAGAAGAGTATATTAAAGCAAGAAACCTGAAGGTGTCTTCTACCAATGACTCTGAGTACAAAGAGACTGCAGTCATTAGCGCTCTTCACCTTAGCTTCTGGAAAAAGATGCATTATCTTTAAAGCTGCTTTTATTTTTTTTCCTGCTCCCGAGAAAAACACATACATTCCCTTACTTGTCACTCTAGTGTTCCACTAAATAAAATTTTCTGTTTCTTGATATTCTGCACTCAAAAGTAGGACATACTATCTTTTCTTTCTTATCTCTGTCTGGAGTCAGGTATATATTTGCTTCTAATTAAATACACCAACTAAGCATCTTACAAAAGACTATTGTAATATAATTTACAGCTGAAACCTGCCAGCCAAACAGTGAAGCCAGAATGACACAACACGATCTTGTACCAAGAATAAAGGCATTCTAATTCTGTAAACATTTTTACCAGCCCCACCCCCCAAACCCTAAATGCCTTCACATTTGAATAATTTTAGTTTCTAGAAGGCCTGGAGACTAAGTCTTTATGACAAGTTTATGACAATTGTCATACGAGACAGGAGCAAAAGTCCAGAGCTCTCACTATGACCAAACTCGCACCAAAGACAGCATTCCCATGCACAAGGGAAGCCACATTTTTCTGAAGCATTCTACCTTACAATTCACTTAAAAGAAAAAACAAACAAAACACACCACAAAAAAACCAAAACCAAACAAAAACCACCACCAAAAAAAAATACCCACCAAAAAAAATCCAACCACAAACAACAGAGGAATTTTAAATGCCATTAGTACCCACCATTCCTGGTGGGAATAAATCTTGAAGTACAATAGACACTGTTAGACGTGCCCAACTTTTGGACAACCATCTATTCATATGAGAATGCATAAGGTGAACTGTGACCCCTATTTAAACCAGCCCTTAGCTGGAGAGATTCAGGAGCACTTTGTTTGACTGCACTGTCAGCCACGGCCTTGAAGCGATTACTCTTAAACTTGTATAATTTTTGTCAGCAGATATAAGGTACCGTCACATGAAAACGGCTTCAGGCCCTAACTCAACAGCATGTATTTCTTGCATCTCATTAAGATGAGTATGGCCAGTAACACGTAGCCCGTACTCTTGTTTCCAGCAAGCTCACTTCCAATCAGCAAATCCAGTGGGGCTTTTTTCCCCCCTCCGAACATACTCCACAGGCCGCACTGTCAGCCTTGCTGAAGGGGAGCCACACGATGTGCGTCAGCATAGAAGCAGTGGCTGAGCTGCGCTCAACCTAGGGGGAAGGGGTGGAGAGCCCAGGGGCTAAAAAAAAAAAAAAAAAAGGAAAAGGAAAGGGAGAAGGAACAAGAAATATCCTCCTGATGACTGGTGTGAAGCAGCTATGCTTTAGTGCTGTGTTAGGACCTCCAGAGCTCTGGTCTTGGTGGGTGAGGAGTCCTGACTTCTGCCTTGATCGATTTTTTTATTAAATACTGGCAGGTAAACGAAGGGGCCCAGAACGTCACCAGTAGTACTCAACTGCTGCAGATGACTGACAGGAGCAGGCGCTTCCCACCTCCAGGGTGTTTCACAAGCCCCCACACGGGTCAGGGAGCAGCCAGGTCTCCATTCTTCTGGCCTTGCTAGTAAAGCCACGGACCCAGGCACCAGGTACGGCACTGCAGGTGTAATTGGACTGACATGACCTGACAGGTCTTTGGTGGCAACCACCCCCAGCCTCTATGTTATCAGCCCAAGCTTGATTGGAACAAGCGATACGACAGCAAAAAGCACTATGTCCTATTATCCTTCACTAAGCTCTTCAGTTCCTTTAAACTGCTGTACTTGTATCATTAGTCTTGTTAAAAAGAGACACCAGAAATGATGAGAAAGTGAGGGACGAGGATAAGGAGTAATGTCATTCTTTCAGGAGACATCTCTAGGGCTTCAGCAACATGCAAATTGGCTACGTATTAGATGGCACTAAGCACACACTAACTTTAATAATCCTCCCTGCACCAGGCATATAATCACACAAATTTGCCTTAAAAATTTGGATGGCTACTGACATTTAAAATGTCACCACCTCTACTCTGTTTAGTTGGCTGGGAAGGAAACAAAACACAGAAGGGGATAGCAGAGAAGGAAAGTAGAAAGAAAAAGAGAGATAAAACAATCGGTTTCCACAGAAATTAAATTCCATCTGTGCTCTGTATCATGATTTCCTACATACAACTATTTATAGTACCATCAGGGTAATCAGAGATGCAATTACAATAAAAACTTATAGTAAAGAGTTTTCTACTGCCTGAAGAAAACATAGATCCAATTTAAATATTCACTTTTGTTCTATTCTTATTCTGTTAAAGAGGCCCGTGAAGATAAAGAAAAAGCAAGCAAATAATAAACAAGTTAAAGCAAGCATTACAAAAGGGACTACTGAACTCTGAAATGGAACACATACATGAAAATTCATAGACGCTCTCTCCAGTTTTATACTAACAATGACAAAAAAGCTCCTGCTTCAGGATAATATGCATTTCAGACAAAGACTAAATTCGCTTGAAATAAAAATTAACAGTAAAATGACCAAAAGAGACCCACTTTAAATTCATATCCTTTATCACAACCAGAATTTCCTCAGTCTGCCTTATTTCTTTTTCAACTAATACTAGCATTCAAATCCAAAGCTAGATCATAGCTATGAAATTTAAGAATTCTTCACACCAAAAGAAAGCTATGAAAAATCAAGATAACAAAGTTAAAATATCATTA
>KL254677.1:2507-25922 GCA_000699545.1 Podiceps cristatus | reverse complement strand
GTGAGAGGACAAGAGGAAATGGCCTCAAGTTACTCCAGGGGAGGTTTAGATTGGATATTAGGAAATATTTCTTTACAGAAAGGGTTGCCAGGCACTGGAACAGGCTGCCCCAGGGAAGTGGTGGAGCCCTATCCCTGGAGGTATTTAAAAGACATGTAGACATGCTGCTTAGGAACATGATTTAGTGGTGGACTTGGCAATGTTAGGTTGACAGTTGGACTTGATCTTGAAGTCCACCTTCCAACCTAAACAATTCTATGAAATCCAAAGAATTAACTGGTTTGGTTTGTTTGTTCCCCCCCCCCATCCAGATGTGATCAGTAGAACATCTATTCTGGTCTTAGCTGCATTTCACAAAACACACTTTCTGTGACCAGGTAAGCTCTTGGCCTAAATTTTTGTTTAGTTCACATATTAAATACTAGTTTAGCAGATAGAGACCAATAACTGCTGGAGTTTTGTTTACAACAGTTTGTACCCTTGCTCTGTACCTGCCTGCCATTATATGTTCTATTGATGTTTGCCAGTGTAGACAATTTTGGAAAGAAGTTCTATAGTGACAATCCCAGCTCATTTGGGTTTAAGTTTTAGATTTTCCAACTGAAAAATCACGGTTCTTGCTCATTGCCACATTTCAAATGTCTGTGCCTGAAGTTGAGGCACAGTACACCAGTTGAGACTGCTATTAAAATTTTTCATATAGTTCAGGTGTATGTAGCAGGAAAGGGAAAACCTGTTAAAAGGTAAGTTTTCTTTATAAGTAACAATAACATCCACTGACTCAATTATGAGTTACACTATCAGTCTCAGAAATTACTTCCTGTTAATATGAAGGATGTCCTTTCCTTTGGCTTTTTCTGCATTTGTAACCCAACACCAAAGACTGAGTCTGCAAAATGGACCTCTCTGCAGAGTGACAAGTAACCTGGCCTGACTCCCAGCTGACCATGCTTTGAGCAGGAGGTAGGACTAGAACCCTCCAGGCCTCTTCCTTTCTAGCCTGAATTATTTTATGGTTCTATTATTTTCTTCTTCACATGAAAACATCCTTTCTAAACCCATCAATCCACCAGTGCTTATATTTGTTTTTATCTTATCAGACCCATCTGAAACCACATTGCTATGCTCGTGCTCAGCAGTTTGCCACCAATCTGTGTAAAGGGGTTGTGGGTGTCAGTAGGGAATATACCTGGCTTAGTACAAGCCTTCATTGATTTATTTAAAATACATAGCCCAGTTTGTCTCCCTAAGTATGTAACTGCATTTAGCGCTATCTGCAGAAAACCTGACCTCTAGAAGAAAAACTGGAGTATAGCTTTCATCTATTATGTCAGTGCAGTAGTATTGCTTATCTGACGATACCACCCTCTAGGTGCGTGTGTGTGGCCTGTCAGAACTCTGCCTGCTACATGGCAAATGCTTACCACTGCCCTGCACTATCTCAAAAGTAAAGAGCATACTGAAAAGAGCCAAAATAATGCTGAAAGCTCATTATCTTTTGCAATTCTACTGATACAGAAATCTGCTAATAACTTTTCATCATAGTGCCTACATGTTGGACGACTCTTTTTCATTTTTGCTTCAAAATGTCAGTGACCTGATCAGAGTCCTTCCAGAACTGCACTGCCTTAACTGGATCTGGGACCAATGCAGTGTTATTACATCATCACTTGGTGATTCTTCATTCCCTCTAAATTAATTATAATTCCCATATCTCATTTTTTAAAGAACACCAGGAAGTCTTAGCCTTAAAAAGGAAGTAGTTTTACAAAGATTGCAGCAAGCGCAACCAGACAGAAGAGTTTGCTGTGAACCCACAGTGTTGGTGCAAATGGCTTGCAGAAAGCCAGAAAAGGTTACACCACAACAGTAACTACCCCAGCAAAGGGCTGCAAAAACGTTGCAGGCTGTTCAGGAGCAACTGACATCAAATTTTTGCTACTGCTGCGTCAAGTACATTAGAGACAGTTTATTCAGTAGGTACTGACTAGTTTGACCCCAAATTTGGTAAAAGAAGAATTGGCAGAGGGGTTTTGGGGTCAGGATCAGGCCTTTCCCAGCCATCTCAGATTTATAGAAAAGACTAATCTTCAGGGAAGTAAAATTCCAGTCATACCCTCTAAAACCTATTTGTTCAGTGACCCAGCTATAGGAAGAGTTATATTAAAAAAAAAAAAAAAAAAAAAAAAAAGAATATCTGTTATCCCAGCTTGATTTGCTTTCTCTTGCAGCATTTAGTGTTGCATTTACAAAAGCTTGCTGATCAATATGCTGCTGCTAAGCTTGCATTTAAAAAAAAAAAAAAAAAAGATGGAATAAACTGCCACCTAGAGTTAAATCCTTGATGTTGATATTGGTTATGTTTATATTCAAGACAGACAGCTTTAGTATTTAGATATTCAGGATCCAAGTACCACTAGTCAGCATAGTCTTTGAATGCTAGCAAAGTGAGTACACATTTGTCAGATTACAAATCAAACCCAATGATGTGCTTAATTTCTTGACAGATATCAATCTATTTAAAAATCACTAAGGAACTAGAGATTGTTACTAGCACATGTTATTCTTCACCTTATTAATGATGATCAATAGACTAAGCAAGTGTTCTTGAAAACAAGGTGTCATTTTTTTTTTCTCGACAGTCACCTTCAGTCCATTGGAACTGCATATGTATTAGCAAGCCTCCCCAAATTCATTAGCTGGCTCGTTTCATCATAGACATGTTTTAAAGCAAATAAATATCTGCTGCCCCCTATACCTGCTGTAAGAATTCAGAATTTTATTTTCACATTTGTATTTAAACTAATATATTATTAATTATATTAAGTAAGGGTGGTGAGTTGACCTTGGCTGGCTGCCAGGTGCCCACCAAGCTGCTCTCTCACCTCCCCCCCTCAACAGAACAAGGCAGGAAAAGAACATTAAAAATTCACAGGTCAAGATACAAGCACTTTAATGAAAGAAGCAAAGGCTGCACAAGGAAGCGAAACAAAAGAGAGACTTATTCTCTACTTCCCATCATCAGATATTGTCCAGCCACTTCCTGAGAAGCAGGGCCTCAGCATGCATAGTGGTTGCTTCAGAAGACAAATACCTTAGTAACAAGTGCCCCATTTCCACCGCTCCTGCCCCTTAGCTTTTACTATTGAGCATGATGTCATATAGTATGGCATATCCCTTTGGTCAGTTTGGACCAGCCGTCCAAGCCTCCCAACCCCTTGCCCGCCCCCAGCCTGCTGGCCTCTTGGCCAGGGAGGAGACAGCCTTGATGCTGTGGAAGCACTGCTCAGCAACAGCCAAAATATGGCTGTGTTATCAACACTGCTCTAGCTACAAACACAAAGCACAGCACCATGGCGGCTGCTACGGGGAAAGCTAATTCCATCCCAGCCAGACCCAATACAACAAGAAAGTGCTGATAAATACTGTGTTGTCCTAGAGAAAAGTAACCTCTGCATTAAGGCAGTTCTGACAGCTGAGGACAGCAGTGAATCCTGAAGGCGGCCATTGCCCAGAGCCCCGTGAATACCTAGCTTCTCCAGACACTTGGCAGTTTGCAATCTGACTTCTTACAGCAGTTTACAGATTTTATATTTAAAAAAAATATCTATTAGTGATACAATAAGAGGCATATTACAGATGCATGTCAGAAAGGGAAACAGAAGTTAGACCACTTTGATAACTTCCCTTATACTAGCACCTGTCTCTCCTTTCATGTAGGACAGGCTTATTACATACCCTTTTTCAGTTAGTTTTCTGATACAACGAGATTGACCAAATCATGCTGAATGTTCACAAGTCTGGCAACCTGTCCCTCAATAAGACTTATCCATTGGCTCCTACAAACCAAACTAGAAAGACAACTTCAGTTCCTACAAGCTTTGAAGAAATCCATGTTTTGAGTAAATGGGATAAACCTAAATTAATAGCTACCTATAAAGGAAAGGCAAACAAAATTAAGCCAGTTAACCTTTCCCTCTGCCCCCCTCCCCCCCACACCTTTTACAGCCAACTGATCAGCTTCTGCATAACTCCGCATTAGAAAAAACACAGACGCCATATGGAGGGTAAGGCTCAAAGGAATATCAGAGACAATAGAGGCCATTGCAGTGGAGGGAAGCATTAGGAGTAAAAGGCAAATCTGTAACAAACAAGATCATTACTTCTGCCCTCAACAGAAATTTGTTTGCTAATTATTTCCTAATTCTTGCCTTCTTTTCAATTAAGAGATTATGACCACTCAAATGACCTATTAAAATGAAATCCAATCAAGAAAACACTCAGCTCTAAGTTATTAGAATACATACACTTTGAAAAATCCTGTGCACACGATTTTTGTTTATTCATTTGAAAAAACAAAATTTTCTGAGAAACTCACTTCAGCAAAGAATCCAGAAACTTTGTACCAGAAACCAGGAAGTTTCAACTAACAATCTGAAGCGCTCTTCACAGCAAGCATGTAATCAAAGGCTGAAAGACAGCAAAGATTGTGTTGACATCCTAGAGATCTTTAAGAGCTCATTCCTGGCAAATAAAGGTGGGTACGCCCCCAGGCTTGGCATGCACATTGAATCACAATTACTCAGGTGTGGGTCAAACAACTGGTTGCACAGCTGATGTTGATGACAGGAATTCAGCTTCATGATGGGAGTCTCTTCAAGGATGGGTAGAAAGAGATTGGATTCACCTGAACAAGTGAAGAAAAAAAGCTTCTTCATTAACAGGCTAGCCAACCTGGTGAGGAGAGACTTAAACCAAGGAGATGACAACCCATAAGTGAGGAAGTAATGGTCCAGGTTTGGTAAGCAAAGGTTGCAGGAAGACATGGATGAGACAGACCTTCAAAACAAGTCAAAGGATGGAAATAAGGAACTGACAAGGGGAGAAAAGCATGACAGGGAACAGTCTTGCACTTTTTATTGGAAATCAGCACAACCAGGCACCTCGTAAGTGCCTGAACACTAACACACACAGCATAGGGAATGAACAGAATGAAACAGAAGTCCATGAGCAGCTGCAGGACTAGGTCTCATCAAGACCATAGAGATATGGTAGGATAGTTCACATGACTGAGTGCTGTCATGGGTGGACACAGTTTTTTTAGGTAGGACAGGCCCAGGAGTGCAAGGAGAGGGAACTGCCCTTCATGTGGGAGAGCAGCAGGGATGCCCAGAGCTCTGCCCTGGGATGGACAATGAGTCAGCTGAAAGCTTATGGGCCAGGATAGGCAAGCAGGTCAACATGGGCAATGTTGCAGTAGGTGTTTGCTACTGTCTGATCAGGAAGAAATAGGTGAGGCCTCCTCAGACAACTGAAGCAGCTTCACATTTGCAGTTCCTAATGTTCATCAAGAAGGACTTGAACCACCCATTACCTGCGGAACAGACAACACAGCAGGGCACAAGCAATCCAGGTAGTTTCTGGAGAGCACTGCTGGTCGCTTCTTGACACAGGCAACTGAGGAATGAAGAAAGGCAGGTGCTCTGCTGGACAAAGAAGGAAGAACTGGTTGGGAATGTGAAGGTTGCATTGGCTGCAGTGACCATGACATTGCAGAGTTGTGGATCCTGAGAGGAAGGAAACAAGGCAAGCAGAATTCACAACCCCGGAATTGTGGAGAAGCGACTGTCAGTCCATGGGGTTGCTGGAAAGAATCCCATGAGATAGTCCCAGAGGAAAGAGGGGTCTGAGAGCACTGGCTGATTTTCAAGGAGCCACCCAGCTGAGAGGCAGGAGGTCAAGCAAAGGCCTGCATGGATGACAGAAGTCAAACAAAAAGGAAGTAAAACAGGTGGAAGCAATGACAGGAGACTCTGGGGAAATACAGAGACAGTATCCAAGCACACACAGATGGGGGTAAGAAAGCCAAAGCACATCTGGAGTTGAAACTGCCATGGCACATGAAGGTCAAGCAGAAGAGCTTCTATGGACACATCAGCTACAAAAGGAAGATTTGAAAAAGTGGGGCCTCTTGCTGAATGGAATGGGAACATAATATCAAAGGACATTGAAAAGGCCAAGGTACTAAATGCCTTCTTCACTGGTAAGACTTGTTCACAGAAATCCCTAGTCCACCAAGGCCAGTGGGAAAGTCTAGAGCAATGAGAACTGACCACCTGTAGAGGATCAGGTTAGGGAACATTTAAGCAAATTGGACATACAAGAGTCCATGGAACCTGACAAGATGCACACACGAGTGCTGAGGTAGCTGGACAGTGTTGAGGGAGGTGATTATTACCCTCTGCACTGGTGAGGCAGACAAATCTGATGTCCAGTTCTGGGGATAAAGCTCCCTAGTAGACACATCGACGCACTGGAGCAAGTCCAGTGAAGGGCCACAAAAATGAAGGGACTGGAGCACCTCTCATATGAGAGAGTTGAGACTGTTTAACCTGGAGAAGAGAAAGCTCAGGGGCACCTTATCAGTGTGTATGCCTGTTTAACAGAATAATGGGAAAAATGACCATCCTAGTTAAACATGTTTGACTCTTGATAAAGCCAGAAGTCTAAGGTGTTAATTGACATCTAAATGATTAGTGATGTGCAAAGGCAGAGCTGTTGGGAAACATGGTAAAGAAATCTTAGCTTTGAGGGCTTGGCCTATCTTATTGGTAAAGACAAGATACTGTGTTAATTTTAACAATTCCATTAATAAACCTGTCTAGTAGATTTACCATATTCAGATACAGAGGATGCAAAATAATTGTCACACTCCAAATTAGCAAGTGGTTTTTTTTTTTTTTTCATTTTCTCAGTGTTTGTCTCAAAAATCATATTGGAGCAAATTATGGTAAAATTGCATGCCAGCAGGCTTGCACATCTGACTCGACCAGAAGGTTCAAAGTTTTCTTAGTTTCAATAAGAATACTTAAGTTCTTTTGGAACTCTGGTTTTATGACCTCTTTGGAATGAATTTTATATTCAAACTTGCTGTCTTTGAAATTTGGCCTTCTAGTCCACCATCCAGAGTGAAATGCAAGAAACATTCATGACAGTGAAAACACTTTCCTTGTATAAAAGTATGTCAGTTGAATGTATCACTATAGAAGATACTTATTTTTCCTTTAAAATCAGTAATATATACTCATTTAGACCCTTTCATGTTTGTATTGCAGAAGCACCTAGCAGCCTCACTCTAAATTGTCACTAAGTGTAGGATACACAGACAGGTTAATATGAACCCTTCTCAAATACATCAACTTTTCTTTTTCCTCTAGCTTCTTCAGAAGAGTGCTAAATTCTGTTTGACTGTCTGTACCCCTCTCCTTAACACCTGTCTATTACCCAGACCAGAATTATATATTCCCCTTCCCAACAGTGGGGATTAAACCACAGTTTGTTTCTACAGTTGGATAGCAACCGCTATTAACTATTTTAAAGAAGATTCTTTGTGCATATTCACTGCATTGTCACTATATACTGGAAGTACAACGTCTCTCTCCTCTAATAGCTTAGAGCAAGCCTCAAATCCACCAGTAAATTCTATTTCAGAGAGTAGCTGACTTGTTATAACCATGTTACTTCCCATTACAGAGCTGTTGCGCTGCATTAAGTCTGTCACTACAGAAGCATTTGTAGAAGCCATGCTGCTATTGTTGCTGTATCATGATTGCGGTTTGTGAAGAGTTGTCACATCACAAATACTGAAGTAGTAAAAAAGTCTGCACAAAGATTAGATGTTCAAAAAGTTGCATCTATTCTTGCAGTTGAAGTACTGAGTTCTCACAATACAGGGAAACTGTGCAGGTCAGCTTATGTCAAATAACTGTTTATCAAGTTACAGTTATACAGTAATAAATGACAGCTTCCCTACTTTAAGTCAGCCCTGCTTTTAAGCTTTTCCTGCCTCCCTCATGCACAGCAATTCCTCTCCTTCCCATCCTCTTAATTTTGTGTAAATCCAGTGACTTTGAAAAGAAGATTTGGACCCATAGTAATGGCAGATAATCTATTTCATACATTTGGAAATGTTTATTTTCATTATCACTGGCATTTAAATATAGAAAAGAGACAATATTATAAGTAGTATTTCTTATCTGCAGTAATTAAAGGATCCCTTTTTTCCTTCTGAGTGTACCTGGGATATTAAGAATCATAGCATCATTTAGCATTATTTGAAATGGACATGGTATGCAATATTTTCCAAACAGTTAAATACATACTTTGTATTAAAAGTACATTTATCTTTGTAGATGATCCACATCATGAGGTTCAAGACAATACCTTACTTGGTGACAAAAGTGGCATTTATCTTAGCAGTCAGTCTTGAAGGCCTCAGATACCTATGACAAGCAGTATGAATACCTGGACTATCCATAAATGCATGCTTCTTCCCTAGAAGCAGGTCATCATAATTTTTTTCAACTGCAGAACTGCCTTCATCTACAGTATTTACAGACAAGTTTCTTCTACTACTTGTGCATTTCTGTACTTAAGTTCAATGGCAGACAACTATCAAAATACTGAAAAGCATTATGTGAAAGCATACTTTTTTCTAGGGACAATCTAGGCTTCTAGCTGATCACCTGTTTTTTTTTTTTTTAATCTATGCAGAGGCTAGGTTCTAACTCTGTTAGTAGCCCAGGTAGCCTTTGTTCAATAAGCAGCCTAAATACTTGCAAGATAAGAAATATGAGGTATAAAAATAAACTGTAATGACCCAATTCTAATATGAACAAACACAGCCTATGACCCTCACCGTCCGAAATTTTGAACCTCAGTCCCATCTGGAAGGCAAGAGGAGGAGTGAAATATTCATGTCACTACCTGCCAAACACTATCTGCTTTGCTGCTGTTGACTGAATAATGAAATGTGACTGATTAAGCTAAGACATAACAATAAGTTTACAATGTAGAACACACAGTACCCAAACACAAACCAAGTTTTCCTTACAGCCCTTCTTCAGAAATTCTAATACTTTTAATGCATACACCAAGTACTGCTAGAGACACAGGATTAGTTGATAAAGTCCTTACTTGAGGAAAGAAGTTCTTGGGTCTAAATTCCACAAGCTAAGTCAAGTTCTGTTTCTCCAAGCACTGATCAGTAGATGTTACCAGTTAATAGCTAATGTTTTTTATTCAGTAAAAATTGTATCTTCTGACAAAATGAAACTAAAGCTAACAAGATAATCTCGATAAAGCAAGCCTAAGCTGACACTGAATGAGGGTAAAAGAGGACTGGAAGGAGCAGGCTGCCCCGCAGCCACACTCGGGCACTGCTGGCCCGGGCGAGCATCATGACAGGGTGCTACCACAGACTGCAGCAGCAGCACGTGCAGCAGGAGGGGAAACGGCTTTTGGAAAGAGTCCTTACAATAATTTCAATTAGATGTCTTAGAAACAGCAATTATCTTTTCCTGCTCTTGTCTGGCATTTCATATGTTTAGAGTTGCTGCCTATAACAGCCACAGAGCAAACAAAACCAAAGCGTTGATCTAGGGTTACACCTGTCAATAGAGAAGTGATGTATAAAATACACTATACTTCTTGGCTATGCAGCTGCAGTTCTCAGCAGCTCCCCATGAGAGCATTCCTTCCACGCTTATCTTGTAACCTTTCGGTTTCACACTGAAATGATCCCTCATTGACAGAAGTCAGTTTTGCTAATCCAAAATACCTTTGGCACCTAGGAAGCACTTCTGCAGGAAGCAGAGCCCTACTCTCAGATAACTAGGTTCCATGATTTGACTTGCTCTACTGAAGTGGAAAATTCATCTTATGTTCTAGCACATCCCAGAAAAAAAATCATTGCACTATGTTTTCCAACACTTCTTGAATAATTACACAGGGTAAACAGATCAACATGACAATTCATAGGCACAATACAACACCAATATCATCTGTCAGATGAGTGAAAAACCACCCAAGACCTTTTGAAATATAAGGAAGCATCCAGGACCTTTGATTCTCCTAGCAAAGGATGTTCTTGCTTATTTTACTCATACTGCTTTCCCCACCCCTCTTTCTTCTATTTTTCTCACATACTACTGTGGAAACTTGGATCAAGCAATAAATTAGTTGCAGACTTACAGAACTTGTTTTATTAGCTCTATTCTGAGGTGTCAAGCAAGAGGCTTCAGAAAAAAAACAAGTTGGTAGCCCACAGGGAAAATGGATAGCTTTGGCACGGTTCTGTATCCATTACAGTCAATGGTAAGGGTCTTAAGTTTCAAGTAAGGGACAAGACAAGGTTACACCAAGCTTTCTTTCAGTGAAAACTCAGCAGGACAAACCAAACTTTATTTTTTTTTTCCTGGCATATAGAAATAGTACATTATGCAATCCTCCACTATAAAATATTTTCTAGTTCATTTAATATATGGTAATAGGATTAAAAGAGCAATATTCAGTATAGTAAACTGATAAATAAGTAAATAAATGATTAATAGTTGCAGCCAGGAAAGAAAAGTAATTGGCTAAGTTTGCTAAGATGTCTGTATGTATCACCAACTTTTCAGATTAGTACAAATCTCCCAATACTCTTTCAAAATTAAGAGCAGGTCCCTCTTCCCATTTTTAATTGGTACAATGATGTTTAAAATGAAGACTCACCCCATTCCCCTTTTATATATGCACTTTATATCTGAAGAAGTTAAATAAAACTTAAGACAAAAGTTAAGATAAGCAGAAGACTGAGTCAGAAGCTGTTAAGGAGCAGCAGAAGCAGGGCTGCCCCACAAGGGAAGGAGAGCCGAGGACAAGCACAGCATGGGCAGGACCTCAACCACAGGGCACAGTCCCACCACACCAGGGCAGGCACAGCAACAGGTCCCACCAACTATCCAGCCATCCTCAGGCAAAGGAACAAGTCCAAGCTTTACCCAGAAAATCTAAACCAAAAACCACCACAACAAACAGGGCTGAAAACAAGCACACTTAACAGCAGGGGTCAACCAAAGAGTGATGGCCTGGGACAGAGCTTAAATGGAGGTCTTGGGCCAGTGGCAGCAGCTGTGTGGCTGAAGGTCACAGGTGAGGCCCCTCACAGAAATTGCAGCCTCTCTGTGCATTCAGGGCCCTGACATGAACCATCAGTTTTCGTTCACCAGGAGAATTCTTCTGGTTACAGAATTACAGTTATCCTGATGAAAAAAAAAAAACAAAACAAAACAAACAAAAACCTAAAAAATATTGCCTTGGATAGCTCAACTGATGTAATTAAACAACCAGGCAGCCTCTGACATCCTCTCAGAAAGAGAATTATCCTAAAAAGATAATTGACCGTAAGTATATGTTTATAAACATTAGCAACACCAGCTGGGACAAAGATTGGGGAGAAAACATTCGCTTACTTCCCTTTAGTTATGATCTGCATTGCAGCAGAGAGTGAAATTTTTAGTCTTCAAGAGACTTTGTACCAAGCAATTGTGGTGATAAATAAAAGACAGTAATTCTTGAAAACATTTTATCACAAATTTTATAGTAAGTGTGGGTTTTGGCATTGTTGTCTGTTTGGCAGATAGCAACTCTATTAGATATACTTTCTGACTTTTAAATATTTTTGTGAACTTATACACCTATTAGTAGCGTCCTCATTTGATTGTAGAGGTTTTTATTTTTAATTTTTAGTCAGATCTTCAGCTAAGCATAAAGGTAGAGCCATCACTGTGGAAGACACAATGCACTAAATTAGGTCTCCTGGGGCTTATATAGGGAAAAAAGAAAGAAGATAGTGATTAAGAGGAAATTCAGACAGATTGTTATAAAGTTGGCAAAATAAAGAATCTTACGGTATTCCTGCACTAACGTTAGAAGCTTGGGAGAGCATCAGAAACTACTACAGATTTTCATGAATAAACATAACTCTAATTGGATTGACATAGACAATGTAGAATGAGCCTCACAACTGAAATGCTCATCAGTGACACCCTGTACTCAAAATCTAGGGGTGGCAAAACTGCTGTGGAAATGGCAGGCCTAGTGTATGATATGCTTGGAACCATACATCAAAGGCTCAACCCTGAATACATATCTAGGGAATATGATCTAACTTCACCAGACATTGATTCAGGGGCTCATTCTTCAGCATTTGTTGGCCCTCCCCTTTTGTACGTTTCATGCCCTTTCAATTCCTTTAATCTATGTGACCTCTGAAAGGTGGCTGGCAGCACTAAGTCACTGCTAGTCCATGGCGATTGGCCTATGACTTCACAAGTGAAAATGGGGTGAGAAGCTTTTGCAAATCTATCTTTAGACATTTCAGTTAGCTTTCTGATGGCAGAGTATTTCCAGAAACCATAGGGCTATCCCAGAGGGTGGAAGGCAGGCTCCGAGGGCTGGATGGATGTTCCTGTAGCAGGCTCTGCTTGGCGCTGCTGTCTGCAGGCAACAAACATCTACACAGGCTGCACGGAGGCAACAGGTATCCTTTAAAACTTCAAGTGGTTTCATGAAGCTGGGTGTTCTAGGGACTTACGTCTGCAACATTAAAAGCTACACATGAATGGAGGACTTGGAAATACTCCTAAGGGTGGTAAAGAAAGAAAACATAAAACCAAAACCAGACAGCTATGCCTGTTGAATGTATCATAACATGCACCATCCAGTTTAGGCATTGGGCAAGAAAGTCCCTCTTTTCCATATCTAAGAGATTTGTACAGGGTGTCCTCGAGGTAGATTCTCTAGTGTCTGATAATGTATGCACTTACACTACAACTTTTCCTTTAATCAGAATACTGATAAGATTTCCTTATTTTACTTGGCCATTTTCCAAGCCTTGTAAGAACATATTTATTTTTAGAACTCCGATCCTAAGTTCATTTGGTTGGAATTAGCCAAAGGGCACGAAGGTATTAATGGAAAATAGACAGAGAGATAAACATGCATGTGTGCATGCATGCATACTCACATACATACATATGCACCCACACATGAAACTTCATTATCTTATAAAAAACAATCTGAAAATATAATTTAATACAAACCCTTCAGTAGTCATCTGCGTGTTATACTACAGCAAATACATAAAGAACAGCTGACTATTTGTTTGGTTTGGAAAAATTCGCTATCGCTCATAAAAAACTAAATTGAAATACAGCATTAAGCTTATATGGGAAAAAGGATTTTTATAGTCCTAGCAAGATACTTTAACTATATGCAAGTCCTAGCATAATGAAAGATTCCCTATTTGTCAAGTAACAGCATGGTGGTCTGTAAAAAATCCTAATATGATACAGAATGTCGGAGATCAAAGCCTCAGTCCTAGAAGACACAGAATAACTCAGAAAATCATAATCACTGTTTTGATTTAATCCAGGCAGTTTGTTTAAAGCATTTTTTTAAAGACATGTAAGCATTTCAAAGTAAACAATTTTCTGAAAGCAAAACAGGAAATTATCTGGTTCCCTGTCCTTCCTCTTTTTACTTTGTAAAATAGGCACACCTATTTTTCATATTACATAAAAACCACATATCCAACCTACTAATTCCCTCATCACAGTTTTGCTTCAGTACTGCTGTCAGTTGTATCATATTGAAGTGGAAATAGATCTCTTTTCCACAGGTCTCCTGCTTTGTGCTTAGTATCATATAAGCTATAACATGATCAAAATGTGCAGGCTTTTAAGATGCAAAACTCGAACTTACAGTTTTACAGAATCAGGTCATGATTATACAGTCAGTTTAATGTGATTAAATCCTACTGATTAAATGCTGCTGCCAAATCTGTGGCATGTGCTCCTTAACTTGCCTGACTGCACCCACTCGAAAGCTTCAGTGCTTGTACCAGCATAAGGAAGATGATGGGACCAAGAAACTGGGGGCACAGGGAGAGAGAGTCCATTTGTGTCAGGTTAAAGTGAGTATGCAGCCATCACTGCAGGTGTCTCATTTGCAAGTTAGCAGTAGAGATGTAGTTTACTTACTTCTATGAAGCATTTCATACAGTTGGGGTAGTTTAAAAAAGTGTATTTTCACAGAATGAGAGAATGGTTTGGGTTGGAAGGAACCTTAAAGATCATCTAGTACCAACCCCCCTGCCATGGGCAGGGGGTTGCTCAGAGCCCCGTCCAGCCTGGCCTTGAACACTTCCAGGGATGGGGCATCCACAACTTCTCTGGGCAACCTGTTCCAATGCCTCACCAGCCTCACAGTGAAACGTTTCTTCCTTATATCTAATCTAAATCTCCCCTCTTTCAGTTTAAAGCCATTACCCCTTGTCCTATCACTACACGCCCTTGTAAAAAGCCCCTCTCCGGCTTTCCTGTAGGCCCCTTCAGGTACTGGAAGGCTGCTTGAAGGTCTCTCTGGAGCCTTCTCTTCTCCAGGCGGAACAGCCCCAACTCTCTCAGCCTGTCTTCATAGGAGAGGTGCTCCAGCCCTCAGATCATCTTTGTGACCCTCCCCTGGACTCACTCCAACACATCCATGTCCTTCTGTGTTGGGCACCCCAGAGCTGCACACAGTACAGCAGGTGGGGTCTCATATAACTCTTGCCATTTTTAACTAAACAACTTACAAACATTTATTATGAAGGAAGGTCGAACATTTTATTAGTTCGACCACTGAATTTTAATGCAAAAGCTTTCAAATCAATGCTAATGCCTACACACCTCAAAATTGGCCTTAGGACAATTTATGATCTGCATAACAAGCTGTGTTTTCACTTGTTCTTCTTGAAGAGAAAGGCCTACCCTAAATACTTGTGAAGTCAGTTAAGATCCAATCCCAACAGCTTCTTTAATAATCTAGAAATACATAAAAACTGGAACAAAAAAGATATTTGGGGTTGTGTCACTCACAATGGTAAGTGTAGTCTTACACATTAAAACTGAGACTATTAGAAAAGATACAAGGGAGCACGTGGTCTACTCTGTGCCTAAAATCCTGAAAGCTGTAGTCAGTAATCACAGTAGTAGGCATTTGCACTTGAACCAACAAAATGTTACCTTAAAACGGCTCAACTCTTAAAATTATAAGTCATTCTTTACTGGAAAACAAATCACAAAGTGCCACTCAAACTATTTCATTCTGTGTGTTTAAAAAGATTTTGTTTCCATAACCCTTTTGCAATCTTTTAATCAGCAGCTGTGTACTTCACATACATGAAGAGAATGTTAACTACAAAGGAAAAAAAAAAAAAAAAAAAAGAAAATGTTTTGTGGAAATAGATGTAATTTTGCTTTCTCTAGCTCCAGTGAAGCAATCCAATTTGTTCTAGATTCATTCCAATTCATTGTAATTCATTCAACAACTGAACTTTCCCTAGACATAATGTGAAGATTTAAGAAGTTTACAAAGCTATTACAGCTTCTGTTTAACTAGCCCAGTCCTATCTATGTGCATCCCAGTGAATTAATGCAATTCTACTCACAGCTCTTACCTAAGGAAAGAGAAGAAAGGTATTTTTCCTTTTTATCCCAGAAATAAATGTCCTTGGGGAACAAAGCTCTAGCTCTTTATAGAATGCTAAAGTGATAAAGAGGTCTTCCAAATTCTGGAAATCTCCGTATTTCAGTGAATACTGGTGACATCCTTTGAAATACTAATCTATTTGGAATAGAGCTACCCAATCCCAGTCAGCAGGCAGGTGTCAGAAGATGTCTAAATGTGTTTCGGTCACAATCCTACAGACACTTAAACATGATTGCTTGAGTTCTGTGCATTGAATGATTATAAAAGTTATTCTAGTAGCAAAGTTAACAGATGTAAAAGTGTTTGAAGGCTCAAAGCATAGGAATAACAAAGACGGAGGGTTTTGAATCAAGGAGTATCTGTATCACAAAACAGAAATGCATCTTCTGTACTTCCCTGGTTTTCTAAGGCTTTAGGATTCACATACGTAGGCAATCCTGTGTCAAGAGGAAGGACGAAAACTTGCTTGCCTAGAGCAGAATCTTTCATCATCACATGGCTCAGACACATGACTCCACAGACAGCGGCTTTAGGTGAAACAACAAAATCAGCCACAGGACCTACTATAATGATGAACTGTAACCGTATTCGATATGTCTATTTAAAGCTATTTCACATTTATTGAAAAGCTGTACAGTTTAAAGTTACAGAGCAGACATTTCCTTTACCCATTAGTAAGAATGACTGATATATTAGATCCAGAAGTGCTTTTGGTAGCTACCATCAGCCTTATCCCAGAGCACCTTTCCTCTCGGCAATAGAAGCTCTTTGGCTTAAGGGAGAGGCAGAAGATGGACGAAGCCTGGCAGCTTGCTTGCTTCCCTGGGACAGTACCCTCCCCAGGTGCAAAGCAGAAGGCATCAGCCCATATTCATGCTCAGTCACAAGAAAGAGAGGTATTTCTGTAAGGAACATGGAGATGTTGCCACACTAAGGGCCTAGGAGCAGAAAGGAGGAGGGAAGCATATTCCCAGTATGAAAAGGGAGGAATAGAAGTAAAGATGTACTAAGTCCAGGTATTGCAGAGTGAGGAACAAAAGAAAAATGGGTGAGGAGAGATAGTAGGTGAATACTAGGAGACTTTGCAGGGCAGATGTTTATTTTCCACAGCTGGATTTAAATAGGACTGTGATTTAAAAAACAAACAAACAAACAAACAAAAAACAACCAAAACCAAAAAACCCCCCAACAAACCAAATGTAAAATTATGCAATAATTATATTATTCTAACTTGGTTCTGTTTCTTTCCCTGATATATTTTCTGTGTGTTCACTGGACTGCTCTAGAAAGGTCCAAGAAAAGATCTAATGCAGCTGATTTATGTTTTGTAAGTGGAAAATCTTATGTTGGGGGCCCCAGAGCTGAACACAGTACTCCAGGTGGGGACTCACCAGAACGGAGAAGAGGGGCAGAATCACTTCCCTTGACCTGCTGGCCACGCTCCTTTTGTTGCAACCCAGGAGACAATTGGCTTTCTGGGCTGCAAGCACCCATTGCCTGGTCATGTTAAACCTCTCCTCAGCCAACACCCCAAATCTTTCTCCTCAGGTCTGCTCTCAATGCATTCTCTGCCCAGCCTCTATTTGTCCTTGGGATTGCCCCGAGCCATGTGCAGAACCTTGCACTTGTCCTTCTTAAACATTATGTGGCCCACCTCTCAAGCCTGTCCAGGTCCCTCTGGATGCCATCCCTTCCCTCCAGCATGTTGACCACACCACACAGCTCAGTGTCATTGGCAAAGTTGCTGAGGGTGCACTCAGTCCCACTGTCCATGTCACTGACAAAGATGTTAAACAGCACCGGGCCAAACATCGACCCCTGAGGAATGCTACTCGTCACTAGTCTCCACTTGGACATTGAGCCATTGACCTCAACTCTTTGAGTGTGTCCATCCAGCCAATTTGTTATCCACCAAGTGGTCCATCTGTCAAATCCATGTCTCTCCAATTTAGAGACCAGAATGTTGTGTGGGACAGTGTCAAGTGCTTTGCACAAGCCCAGGTTTCTTCACTACAAGGGTGGTGAGGCACTGGAACAGGTTGCCCAGAGCAGCTGTGGATGCCCCATCCCTGGAAGTGTTCAAGGCCAGGCTGGACGGGGCTCTGAGCAACCTGGTCTGGTGGGAGGTGTCCCTGCCCATGGCAGCAGGGTTGGCACTAGGTGATCTTTAAGGTCCCTTCCAGCCCAAACCATTCTATGATTCTAGGAATCTCTGTTCCAGCCTTGCTCTTTGTCACTTTTGTCATAATTTGGAGCTTAAATTGAAGAACTAGCTGCTGTTTGGGCTTTAACTCTGGAAACACTTGAAGATATTAAATAAGTTTTTTAATTGCATATTGTGTTGAGGAAGAACTTGATGTAGCTATATTGTTCTTAACTGGCAAGTTTTTAATTGAATAGGTGAATAAAAATTCAAAAATAATGTTAAAAGCAGTCATGTATCAGAGTTGGACAGAATAAATCTTCTCTTTCCTTTTTCACCTCCAAAACACTGTTCAGTTTGGAGTAAATCAGGCTTTTTATAGCAGTTATTTCATATCTCAAAAGTGAAATGGTGATCCTCGTGGGAATCTAGCAAGAACGTGTTTATAAAAGGCTGTTAATCAATCTGCGTAAATCCGAAATCTCTTATCAGTATGATGACTAAGCAGATCTGAATTTCAATGCAAAACTGCATTGCAGACTCCTGTGCATAGCTGTTTAAGAGAATTTAGCTTAGTCTGTTACTTTGCAATCTCAACTTTGACTCCAGAGTAGTCTGGGTCAAGTGCTGTTTATATTCAGTGTTCCCAAATAAAATTGTTGGTTTAATGTGAGGATATAATTTGACTGCAGCATCTGTACTGCTTGTAATATGAGCCTGTAAATAAGCCTGCTTGACGAAAAAGTGATATCCTGTGTTAAACCCACTGACATCAAGGAGGAAGGGAAAGACGAAACACGTATTTTAGGCTTACAAATCCTTTTTTAAGTTGGCATTTCCAGAGGAATGATTTCAAGAAAGAACAGGAATTATCAGGATATTATGGAATTTAATATGGAGAACTTCATTGTCCTACTTTAGGATATGCCTTTGCTGCAAGGATTAATACTCAGGTGTGTGAGTCACTCTGCAAAAGCCTATCTAAGATTATGCCTTTACTGAGCCTTCATGACCTTAGATGTATTGCTGATGTCCTCATGTCAGCAGCAGTGGCATATGTTGTTCCAATTCTTTCACAATAAACTGTGGAGAAACCTGCCGGTCTTTCTGGGAACTAGATGTGAATTATGAGACTGGACAAGTGGCAATTAGTCCTCCTGGTAAAGTGAAGGATGAACCCACACAGGAAAGCTGGGCTCCTCCTCACACCTCCCTGTCTAGGTGGCTCAGGTTGATAGATGAGATCCTCTGGTATGTTAAAGGAAAGGGGGGTACTGGCAACACGTGAGTAGGAGTTGAAGTTAAGAGTGTAATTTAATCCTAAATGGCTTGCAGTGGTCTGGCAAAAGGTCTCCTATGTTGTAGAGGGAGTGTTACAAATCAGAAAGAACATTTTTTTCAAAAAGTAACATTAAAAAAAAATCTTGTGAAAAACTTGAGGAGAAAAATAGAATCTCAAAACAAACCATAGAAACAGTCAGAGGTATCAAATCTTTAGTCAATGGCACATTTTGTATATAAAATCCACTCAGTTAAAGATTCTTCATAATGGCCTCTCTGACTATGTGTCTAACTATGAGGAAGAGGAGTGCCTGAGGAACAGGTTTTTCTGGTGAAGGAGGGACCTGGTAGCCCTTGTAATACATGAAAAACAATTTGGAGTTGACATAGGACCAGTTTTTAACCCTCCTTCAGGGGAGTGGCAACTGACTTGTGTTGTAAAGTACATAGGGGAGAGTATTCTGAGTCTGTTTTTAACAAAAGCAGGGTAAATGTCATCATTCAAATAAGCAATGCTGTGCTCCTCTGTATTGTCCTCCTCATAATACATTACAAGCAGCATTTCATTTCATGAGTTTGGATTTCCTGTGGCTCTTTTCAATGATTAAATTAAATCTCTACATTTTGTAGCGTTTTTTTTCATCAGTCTTTGTTATGAACAAACTGCTGTAAGTGGGCAGCAAAACAAACGACCAGAAGAATGAAGCCAATTTGCAAAGTGACCTCGAAGGTCTAAGCAGTGAGAGCTTCAGCTCTGACAGCATATACAATACTAATAAACTCTTTCACCCGGAGAGAAGACACAAACATCAGTGACACACAATGAAAGAAAAGGACAATAAGCTCTCCAGTATCCTCACAGTTCTTGCCAAGTCCTACAAATTTATTATAACTTACAATATTTAGCTTCTTTCTTAAAAGTTGTGAAGCCCCGTCATTCAATGCAAGAAGAAATAATCTTTAAAAAGAGTTTGCAGCCTCTATGATTGCAAAGCCTGAAAATATGACTTGACTGCTTCTTAGAGGTTCAGGAAACGGGCAAAATGTAAACAACTTCCATATCCAATGTCATGATTCTTAGAGCTTGTCTGATGGCTCTGAACACCTAGGGTTGCCGATACTGCAGACAGAATAATTATTTTACTCTTAGCTATTCCATTCTTCTCATTTTCTCCCTCTCCCATTTGCCTCCCATTAGCAGATTAGCTGTCTTAGAAAATCTGTTGATTATGGATTAGGCATTTAGGACTCAGTGGAAAACATCATTTGAAAAAAAAAGGGAAAAAAAAAAAAGGAAGAAGCTTTAAAATCACTTTTAATTCCCCTTTGCTCGGCTTTTGATTTTTAAATATATTTCCTAACTAAAGAATCTCTCATATCATTTGTTAACTGCAGTACAGTTAGTCAGATTTCTCAGGCTTCTCAGGAAGACATCTTCATCTGGATTTTTGTAAAGAGGACACCACTGATGCCAATTTTGCAGAATACAAATATGGTAAATGAAGCTAAATGTTTTAATGCATAGTGAATAGGTTTGCTTCCTACTCGTCCTTCTTTTGCTAGCTGTCAGTCTTATGAAGTGGATATTTTGTACCAAAATGTTTCAGATATAACCCATTTTGTGTTCTCCATGCCATTGAATATCTTCATTTTGGTCTTAACACACTGGCAAAGTTCAGTATCCCAGTAACACTTATCACAGTATCAATATCACTGTAGTCACTATTAAAGCAGTACGGAACCTGAAAATTCAGGCCCATACTTCATCTGGTTGCGATATATACCTAATACCTGGAAGGATAATCATGATATAATGACAGGAACACATTCTTCTTACCAGAAATGTAAACTGAGTCCACTGGGTCTCCATCACCGCACAAAACTAAACCCCATGTACACAAATTGTTTGCAATATGTTCTAAAAAAGGCCATATGTACGCTCAAGAAGATACCAAAAGGAGGTACTTTTCAGACCTGTGGACCCTTCACTTCGGCCATTCTACTTGCCAGACACATTCAGGAGTTCAAATCTTGGAAGAGAAACCATCCAAACACTTTTGCAACAGGTAGTTGCTGTCATCAAGTCAAGCATGGGTAACAGCAAATACTCAGGCGAGCAACAGAAATATCTTCAAACTGAAGATAAATTTTCATGACTCCTGACCCGCTTGAAAGGAGGCAATGGGATCATTTACCATACTGTAGAATAAAAATTCTATTTAACAGTTTTATCTTCAAAGTAGTGTATCATTCACATAAAGAATTGCATTGGTTGCTTCCAAATGAATTTTAAGAATTAAGGTAACTTTTCTAAACAGTTTTGTATCCTATCTTGCTCCGCTCTGTAGCAGCAGTGTGCAAATAGCATAGGAAGCCTTCTGTTTGTATGCATTGTTTTCACAGAAAATCCACGGCCAGAAGCTAAGCAGCTGATGACTAACATCTATGCTACAATTCTGAGACGACTCTAGTCATGTCATTATAGACTTCTGAAAGAGACACCATTATAATTTTGGGAGAGTTTCCTTTGTATTAAGAAATATAGTTTACCTTTATTCTAATACTTGCTTAGACAACTAGGATTAAGCTGCTGAGGCAAACAGTGTCTGTCTTAGATGGAGACAGCTGTGTTCAGTAGCAGAATGCTTACTACATAAAGACATCTACGCTGGCAAAAGCTTTAAAAGAAATTTCAGCCTCCAATAAACAATTCTGAGAACGTGAACATTGGGCAGATACTGCATCCTCATGGCAAAGGATGAAGCACCTGATGCTTCTTCAGTAATTATTTATCTAATGCCCAACATTCACATCATATTATCTCGAGTGGCCCTTTCACATACAACCTTGTATTTTCTGTCTGTGCTTCATCTCAGGTGAATTCTGAGAAAGCAGAAATTGAATGAGATCTTTAATTGGAAATTATAGAGTTTTGGTCCTGATCAAAAGTTTCACTTCTGATCAGGCAGCTCAGACCAAAGAGCTCTGAATAGGCAACATCCTGAAATAACAGACTATTCAAATTTCACACATAAAAGACGCTCAGAGTTCCCCTTTCAATCATGTTGCTATGTAGACTTTCGGGGTCATCTGATCTTACTTGATATGTAATGGAATACAACCACAGAGAATTGCTTTTAAACAGTAAGACTTAACAATTGAAACATTTAATCACTACAAATTCTTTACACCCCCTCCACCTCACCTTCTCCCCCCCCCCAAAAAAAAAAAAAATGAATCCCAAAGTAAACAGCCATAAGCAAACTCCAGCCATACTGCCAGCCTGAGCTATGAACAACTTAACCAACAAGAGAACAGAAGCTGAACTTTGGTTTGTCCATAACCAGCTGGTTATGGACAAGCAGAGCTAATTTATAGTATATGGAAATAATTCTGTAAAAGGTCTTTTCTAGACTGTAGAGAACGGTAGAAAAATTCAGGCTTGCTGATGAAGTTAGAAACGGTCTCATAGCCATTCTAATGAAACTGCTTAGTAAAGCAAAATTGGTCTGTTGTTTGTTCAGTCTGTCCCTCCCCCAACCCTGTCTGTAGTTTCCCTTTTCCTTAAGTCTTCACTTGTCTTCTTGTATATGCCAAGAGAAATATCCTTTTGCTCTCCAAATGCAGGTTCCTTCTGTTTCAGAGGTTATCTTAAAGACAATTAGGTCACCGATATAATTTTTCATAAGCTGGTGAGCTAACAGTTATTTAGGTTGTGGGACTGCCCTCCTTTCAGGGCTGAAAAATAATTTGCGCTCTTTTGTGCTTTGCTGCAAGTTGGCACAGTTGCTCTTTTATTGCTAAATCCTGCCTGTGCCCCTTCTGTGTGTGCTGCATCCACCCCCTCACAACTATATTTTTGTCTCTGAGCCCGCCTCCTAGTTCACTCACTATACTTCACTTTACAAAAATCTTTACAAACTTCTAGATGGAGAGCCTCCCGGTGCCTATCGCCTCCTGCTCTATTTCAGACTTTAATGCTGCATTCATCCATAATTTTGGTAGATACCCCTTGGAGCTTTCAGCGTCAGCAATGGGATTTCAAAATGTGGATCTAGACCATCAGACAACTTTCTATGCTTATAGTCAGTGAAAACTAATAAATGCAAAGAACACCAAGATGTTTGGCAATGGGTAGGACTTGTCTTAGAAATATGAAGGTATTTGCAGCCATCAGCATTAAGGTACTCCTCCTAACTGAATTTAGCATTTGTCTAGGCCTACGAGAAAGAAAATTCTCTGAGTATTTGAAGGACAGGGTGCAAAAACTTTCTGCTAGGTTTGCATTTGACTACAGATATATATACTTGCCCTAACACAGTTCTTTGCAGAGTGTTTATGGGTTTGTGGAAGTGACAAGAAAATAATGAGCACGCTGCTCTGCCTGGATGAGCACAGTATTAAGGTGGCTGCACCGCTTCCGCTAAGGACGCTAGCTCGTTGCACCGCCAGTCCCAAGCTGTATGTGTGATGAATGCACAAGGATAAAATGTAAGGGACAGGACTCTCTTATGGATGACTCATCAAGGCTAATAGCATTATTGCCACTTGTAGACAGGCTCGGGGAAAGAAATAAGTGTTCAAGTGCTTCTGGCCTACCACAGTTGAAGTCTTGCTTCCAGACCTGCTCATACTAA
>KL254676.1:4262-22637 GCA_000699545.1 Podiceps cristatus | reverse complement strand
TGCTCACTGCAGGGGGGTTGGACAAGATGACTGCTATCGGTTCCTTCCAACCCAAAACATTCTATGATTTTATGATTCTATGATTCTATGACCTACTAACTGCTTTTGGTCAACATGCAGAAAAAAACATACTTAATGAACCATTGTCATCCCTTGCTTGGTCTAAATAAAGTTCTTCTCCAAACACCTAGCTGAAGAGCCCTGGCTGTGATTTGCTTTGTACTTTAGTAGTGCAAGAAGCTCCACTGACCATTAGAAGTTGCCATCAATAGAGCACCAGTTGAGGATCCCAAAAATCATCAACATGAACTTGTCTGGGATGCTTTCTCTATGACATATTTGGCAGAACAATAGAAAAGAGATTATAGAAGCTTGATAGAAAATAAATTAGGGTCAGGAAGCTGATGAAGGAGATCTGCTATAACACTTAGCATGATTTTAAGCAGGATACAGTGCTGAGGCACTGACTGAAGAAGCAAGAGAAGTCTAGTGGTCTCACATTAAAGTGATAATGGATCTCAGGATTCTCTGGTGTTGGCATGGTAGGAATTAAGATAAAGCACCTAAGAAAGAATATAATGTTTAGTGGTTGTGGAGGAGCTGAAGAGGGAAATCAGAAGATTTAAGAGAATTTTGCAGGATATGAATGAGGAAGAAAGGAATTTTGGATGATTACACAAGTAAAAATGAAAAACTGTATGACTGATAGTAAGGTTTTCTGGGTTGACACTATGTTGGGGGTGAAAATGAAGGGAAGTTTTGCAGAACTGCTGAAGGAACCTGTTTCTCACTATACACGTGGGTTGAGGATGCCGAAGACCAGGGTAACTGGAGGTATGAGTAGATGCTATCCTCCATGTTCACACACATGCACATAGAAGGAAGTAGAAGAATGGGATTATCCAGGAGCTGACAGTGCTTTGAATCTAGCCCACCTCCATTAGTCAGATGCCCTTAAAAATAGGGGTTCTTTGCTAAAGTCATGTATGAATAAACTGGGAAGTTGTAACTAAGAACAACTTTTCCAGGATTTAAACTGAAGGAAAAAGGACTACTGGTCTGCTGCTTTATAACTCTGGAAAAACTATAATTTTAAAGAGAGACATAAATCTTCTGCTTTTCCTGATAAAATTTACTGCTCTTCATAAACTGCTTAATCACAAACTTACCAGTGCTTTTGATTAATGACTTGGCAAGAAAAAAAGTCATATTTTATCTGAATTAGAAATGGCAATTTTGTAGCAGTGGGAGCCATAACCAAACTAACTCTGTAACAAAAAGAAAATGGCGTCTTTCCAGATTTTACAGCACTGATTGAGGTTTTAAATACTAAATAAATCTCTTTTCCTACACTGCTAAAACTTTCATTGTTCCAAGAACAATCTTAAACCTGAGATGATATCAAATATATTAGCAAAGTCTAATACAGGAGGGGATAAAAGCGCCATATTTTAGCCACTGCTTTAAACTCTTCAGGTGTTCTGTGTGTTTATTGCTCCTTAAATAGTAGACTTCCAGCACTAGTGACCTTAAAAAAGCAAATATTTTATTGTATCGTACCACCAAACATTATATCACCTTTGGAATCTCTTTATCTAGGTTTATCTCCAGCACACAGTACGTCAGAGTCTAAGAACATTCAAGTATAGCTCCTAACACTTAAGACATAGTCTTCCAAAGACTTATGGACATGATGAACTTTAAACAGATAAATAATTCCATCAAATTCAGTATTTTTTTCCCTCATAACTTCAATGAAGGAATTTACCTTTTCTAAAGGTAACCATATGCACATATCTCAGCAGACCCAGAATCAAAGAACATGATAGCAAGTAGAAGAATCACTAGTGTAAGTAACTGTCTCGCACAGCTGTTTTATGTACATGAGAATCACCCCGGTGTTATGTGGGGACACAGGAGACAGTGGTATTTCCCATGCGTGCAAGCTAATTTCAGTACATTGAGTTACAGAAGGTTAAGTTACCCTTCTTAAATTATGTGACAGCTGTGTAGAGGTAATCTTAAAAATAAGGAAGGATGTTTTTGTGGAGAGGTTGGAATACTGACGTTAAAGAGGCAGTCAACTAAAATGAAAAGAAATGTGTTAATTTTAAAAATATTGTGGTTAACAGGGCTCGAATGGATGCTGTAGGATTTTCCTGTCTACAGGACAGAAGAGTCAGAATTTGAAAAGTGACTTTTAACTAGGAGAGAATGTGCTAGTAACAATATATCAATTTAAAATTTGCAAATGGAAGAGCAGCTTTTCATTCACATTGCCCTGAAATGTAAAAGTAAAGTAAAACGGAAGCATGAATTTTTCACAGTATTACTGAACACAAGTAAACCTCTTCCTGAAAATATAAAGTGAATATAATAGGTCAGACAAATCAATAAAGGACTTTTTTTTTTTTTTTTTCAATGAAATATTCTTCTCTTTAAAGCTATCTCACTGTTTAGCAGAAGTGACTCTTAATGGTGAAATACTAGCATCTACAGCTTCTCTTAGAACTGTTCCCATGTTACCAGAAGTATAATCAATGTTATATCTGCAAATGAGCGGTCCGGGAGAAGCCAGAAGTAGAGCCTGACTTGCTCAAAGAGTCATTACTCTTCTACCTTTTGTTATTGAATCAAATGAGTTGCCAAATCAAATCAAATCATTAAGACCAGACCCTTGTGAAGTGCAGGCCAAACTGGTCATAAGTATTATACAAGCCAAGATTATTCAAAGTGTTTTTCTTTTGATTTTCACTCCTACAAGTTTCCTGTATTTTATCCACTAAATTGAAATGAAATTGTGCATATAAAATTTCCTCTCTTTACAGTAGAAATTACCACCCTGCTCTGCCCTTCCCAAATGACAGAAGTACAGGGCTAACACTTGCTCTTGCTCTCCCTCTTTTTGTGCATTTCAGTTAACCTTTGAGCTATAATCTATATGGCTATAGTGATTCAACAGGAGATGTTAAGAAAAGTTCTTTTCATCTTTACAAAAGGTCAACATAGTACTGCAGAAAAGTAGGAGTTGTGAATATGAATCCCTTTTTGTCAGAGGTCAGAAACACAGCCAGGTCCTGTATTTGAGCTTAGGATACAACCCAGTAGATAGCTGCATCAAAATATTCTCACTGCTGTCTTTTAAAAGAAGATGGGAAAAGAAAGCAGAAGCCAATACAGCACTCTGAAGAAGTTAATCATGTTAGGCACTACTTTTTTGAACCAAGCTAATTACATGAAAAGTGAATGTTTGCCTAGCATCTGTTTTTTGTAATGCACTATCTCATCAGAGTTAACTGGGCTGTTAATTTGCCTTATAAGTCCCATTAGTAATGGTTTATAAATAACAAGAATTCCTGTCCCTTCCACTGCAGTTTTCCCCATCCAAACAACCAATTTTGCATTCCACACAACTGTAAAAGTACAAAAAACCAAAAAACACCAACCAAAAAACTAGAATCTAAACCAAATAGATTGGTCTTGATCCACGTGTGGCAGCAAAAGCCTCGTCAGACAGTAATTACAACTCTTCCTTCAAGTAGAGAAAAATACACAAAGGAATACCATAAAAGTTTGATGCACTGGTTGAAACTGCAGCAAGTCCCAATTCAATGCTTTATCAACTATATCAAATTAACTCTGTATTCAAAGAGGTTTTTTTAAAGAGGTTTTTTTTTCCCCTGCTCAGCCACTGTTTGTGCAGTTCTTAGTTCTCAGTTTGTTGCTATGTTGTTGACTAGATTAGATAGCTTGTGTTGGTGGCATGCTTTAAATATTTATGTTAGCAAAAGCATAAGGCTTAGCATCACTGCAGTGGGAAGAGGATGCTCTGAGGGTACGGAGAAAATACGATAGGTTTAGAGGAAAATATTAAACACTTCTGAGAGCTTTCATTCTTTTGATAACTCAGGGAATTTCAGCTTTCCAGAAGAGATGAAATATAAAACCAAACTCTTATTTCCATTTCCCTCAGATAGAAGTGTTAACATTATACAAGTGTTAACATTACTAGCATGAAACATCCTAAATGCATCACCTTCTCTCCCCTCCCCACGATCACTGGCTTGCAAGAGAGTAGAGGGAAGCAGTGGCCACAGATGCTTGTCCTCCACACTTATTTCTGCTCTTCCCCACAGGTGCTCGCCTTGCACCTCTGGGTCCTTTTTCATCCAAATTAAGCCACGTGTTCATCTACCCAGTCCCTCTTCAAGAAAGTATGTCAAGTTTTTATAACTAAACCAATTGAAAAGTAAAGTAGTCTTAGGGAAAAAGTAATGGAACTGCATTACTTAAGCTATCACATTTGTTTCTGTTTCTGAAACTCCTCAATTTTATTAAAAAGGGAAGCTTCAAAAGACCACAAATATTGAACATGAAAGTCCAACACTATCCTGATCACCTTCAGATATTTTCCAGTGTGAAAATAAATATATTTTCTTCTCTAAGTCTTTCCTCCTTCCCCCCTTACACCTATAAGAGAATATAATTGAGGAATGTTGAGAGGACATTGGCCAGGCATCAGGCACCAAGAATGAGATTATATATTGAAAACATTCTAAACAAGAGATACTATTTTGGTATTTAAAAAATAAAAAAATCAGGGTCTGCTTTTTACTTCACATTTAATGGTTTTGAGTTCCAAAACAGAACAGGTTCTAGACCTAAATCTTACCAAAATTTGACATTCAGTCATGGTTCGAGAACAACTCTGCTTTTCATGTACATCAAAGTTTCTTTTTCCTGATGTGCTCACACATATGAAAGTTAAACTCACCTGACATTTTCTTATAGTTTTATTTAAGGGAATGAAATTGCTTTCTACCACTCCGCAAAGATAAATAGTATCATCCTTGTTCTCCATCGGTATTCTACAATGATTATCAGTTTTAAAAGTCAACCATAACCAGCTAGTGATGTGTAAAATCCCATGAATGTAGTCTAGAGAATAACTTACATTCTATCTTTGAGTATGAAGTTATATTTTAAAAAGTGGTTCTGAAACCAGTATCACAATATCTGTTGTGAAAAAGATTCAGATTTTTTAATAAATGCATTCCAGGTTGATGCTATTTTAATAGGCTAGAAAACAAAGCAGTAGAACCACATATTCTTTTGGGGGAGTGTCCTGGTTTTAGCCAGGATGGAGCTAGTTTTGTCTCCAGCAGCACCTGTGTTTTGGATTTAGTGTGTGAAAAATGGTGACAGTACGCTGATGCTATTGGTTGCTGCTAAACGATCAAGGACATTTTGCAGTTTCCTTAGTTTTTACTAATGTGCAGGTGCAAACACTTGGGAGGGCACAGCCAGAATAGTTGATCCAAACTGGCCAAAGAGAGTATTCCATGCCATAGACGGCATGGCCGGTGTAAGTGAGGGTCGGCCATTGCCTCCTTTTTCTTCTGGTTCCTTGTTCAGTTCTTGTTCATTTCATGTTCCTTTCTTGTTATCTTTTTTTCTTTGGAACTTTCTCTGGAACTTGCTGTTCTGGGATGGCTGTGGGGGAACATCCCTGCTCCCTGCCTGCTGCTCAGGACAGGCTGGGTTGGTCCTCGGTTGGTGAGAAATTGTGCATCGTTCATTTTATATATTCTATTATCCTTATTATGATAATATATTTGTATCTTTTTCTTTGCTGTCCTGATAAAGTGTTTTTATCTCAAACCTTGAGTTCTTTCTCGCTCTCTGATTCTCCTCCCTACCCCACTGGGGTGGGGGGATGGAGGGAGCAGGTGTGAGTGCATGGCTGCATGGTCTGGTTACCATTTGGGGTTAAACCACAACAGACAGTCTTGGCATTTTACTGAGCTTTTCGGCAGCCTAATATTTCATTGTGTGCTTGCGTGGTTCAAAGAAGATCTTATTGATCCTACCAGCATTTTGGGGGAAAATAATTTCATCAAGTGACTTACTTTTCAACCAGAAAAACAAAACAAAACCAAACAAACAGATAAACACCACTCCCCCCCACCAAAAAAAAAAAAAAAAAAATAGTCCCGAGGTTTTCAGTTAAAGTTTTAAAATTTAAAATTTGGTGTACAGCCAGCCCATGCAGCTCCATGGTGAAATACAAGTTCCAATCCAGGAGTCAGCCCTTTCAAAGGGAAAGGTTGTCTGCCCTCCCTATCTTTTTCCTGTGGTTTCCTACGGAAGACATTCAGCAGAGGAGCCTTTGGTAACTTCCCTACTGTAAACAGCTGCAGTACATATTCACAAAAAATGTAAGAGTACAGAATGAGGTCTGAGCTTGTCTCACATATTTTGAGAAACTCCAGCACTTGAACTTCATATTTTGAACTCCAGTCTCCCTAGAAGTGGCTCACACACAGAGGGCTTCCCCTGGGAAATATCCAGCAGACCACATGCAGGCAATTTCCCATCTAAAGAATGTGGCAGAGAATCTATTCCCTTCTATAGTAGTATATTCTTCTTCATAGAGATGCATGAGAAATGGGAAGAGAAAGGGGACTACGACCTCAGTAGCATAAGATTAATAAATGACTACAAGTGGAATGAGAGCACTGCTTTTTAGGTTGTTTGCTTCTGACATCAGAATGACCTCTTACACATTCCAAATCAGTATTGATTACAAACAAATATAGTGAGGAGACCCTAAATCACCAGTTTGAAATTATGTTGTCTTCCATTAGGGGCTGCAGGAGGCCTACTTCTTCCAGTGACCTAGCCCATGGTTGAGAGTCCTCCAGGTAGGTCTCAACCACCTTTCTGAAGGGCCTGTTCCTTTTTCTTCTAGGTCCAGACTCATTTCAGATATTCATTTAAGTGAGAGAGACTTTTGAGCACTCCCCTAGTTGATAAAGCTTTCTCATGTGATGAGTCACATTTTAGGCAGTAACACACTGTTACTAAAGAAATTCTGCCCATAAGGACACATCAGAAATACAGACATAAACATTTAGTGGTGGTACCTTTTTTGTTCTGAGAGAAGGAAAAAAAAAAAAAAAAAGAAGAAGAAGCAAAAGGACATAGAGGAGGGGAAAAAAAAAAAAAAAAGGCAGACATGCTAAGGGAAGTGTACTTTCTACTAGTAGACAAGAACCTTTCCTCACCTTTCATTACGACTGCAGACCAACGGCATGATTAAACATAAGTGGGCTTACATTTTTCTTCTGTAGTATACCCCATGCCTTTGATTCACATGTTACTTTCATCAAAAGAGGTCACTAACAAGAAGTGACATCAGCCATCATAATTTTGTCAGGCTCACAGTCAATTTTGTCACCTCCTCCAACCCACCCATCACGTTATGGCATGATGATAGTATCACACTCAGGGCTAGCCAGGATCCGGGGAAGGCTCCAGAAAATGAGTCTTTAGGATACAGCTCCTACCTTAAATAAGTAATTTTATATAGAGGAATGTGAAAAGGAATAGGAAATATCAGCACCCTGTCTTTTCCAGTCTATTGCCACAGAAGTGTCTCCATCTGTTTTTTCTTGTAAGCTGAACAAATACTGTTATTTGGATTTGACATATAAAACTGAATTTGAAAGGAAAAAGTAGAATTTGCATTCCTTGAAGGCCATAATAATCAAAATTATTGTGTATTTCCAGATTCCTTCAGACCATAAAACCTATTAATCCCTCAAAATTAAGATGTAGAGGCTGATTCTGGTAGATTTGTGCCAGTGTAAAAACTACAATGTAAGAAAAGCCCTATCAATCAGTGCAAAATTAGCTATATCGAAACAGCAAAGAATTATCTTCTACGTAACCTTTGTTATTTCTAAAGATATTTATGCTTAAGGAGACATATTTCCATTAAAAGAATAAATTAATTTTCTTTGTTAATGCATAGTTAGTCAGATGATAGCATTACCTGAGTTTAAAAAAGAAGCCAATGAGTAGATATGAAAAATCTGAGCTCCAGAATCCTTTTAATCTGGGTAGGAGGAAAAAAAAAAAAAAAAAAAAAAAAGTCTTTTAACAAAGTCCTCAAAATTAAGGAAGGCAGATAAATCAGTGCTACTATTTTTGTTAATCAGGCAAAACTGTCAAATATTACACTGTGCAGAGGAAAAATTGTGACAGGTGCTAGATTCAGGTTCTGTCTGACTACTATTACAGAGCTCTATAGAAAGATGCACTACTCTTAGCTGTCAAGATGTTTGAATCACAGAGAGAAACTGAAGAAAGTTACCTATGAAAAGTATCTGCATATTACATTTTGCATCATAGGAAGATCTGAATGGAAGTGAAACTCAGGTTTTGATCTTTTTAACATGCTACACCTGATTTAATACAAAAATAAAAACTTCCGATGGTATCTATTGATCTGTACATTCAAACAAATGGAGCAACTGACACTGCCTGTTAAGGAATGCAAAGCAGTCCTTAGAGTTCACTCTATGCCTGTGAAATACACTGGTAGCTAAATCTGGGATCTCAGGGCTTTCATGCATTTTACAGCAAGTACCAGGCAAAAAACCCAAACAAAACCAAAAAACAAACCAAAAAAACCACCAAACACCTCCAAGAACAGTCCTGAAGTAAGGAATCTCTTCTCATTAGCAACTGTCCTAATTATTCAGAAAAAGAAGTCATGCTTCCTTTTGTACATTCTTATGATTTGAGAAGTACTGCACTTTTTAATACAGCTTCAAATGGGGTAGTGAAAAAGCGTCCTGCCAGTTATTGTAGTGGTGATTACAAATCAAGAGAACATACGGCATTTAAATGACCGCAGTTCCTAAGACAGCTGCTATGTTTCATGGAGAATAGTCTCTTATGCAAGTTTTGAGCGTAAGCTCCAGTCTGCAAGTGCCTTGTTTCACATTTAGTTTTGGATTTAAAAAAAAACCCAAAACCCTCAAGGAAAAACGTTAGCAAGAGTTCAGATAGCCTATGCATACGCCAATTTTTTTAATGGGGCAGCAACATTTCCTTGAAGAAAAAAAGTAGGAAAGGAGGTACATCACTAATAAATATTGGATGTACTCCACCCATAGCTAGATAATATTGGAGGCTTGAAATCCCTGGACTGTATAGGGTTTACCACAGATAGAGCATACAGTAAGCACTGGTCAAAGCCAATGTAGCTAAGAAGCTAACTGGATACAGGCTATCTGCTTTGCTGCTGCACTCTTAATCTTCTTACTTAACAGTGCATCATGGTATTCAATTAACTGAAGTGCTTTCAGCATGTTCAGAGCCTGATAAAAATAACTAAATAGACATTGTACATAGAAAAGAAATGAAATACTGAAGCAGATTAATAATCTTACCAGGGTCAGGAAGTGAACTTGTACCTCCATTGATACCAAAATACTAGGTTTGTTGTGGTCTGCTTATTATTTACAAAATCACATCATACGAAGGGGTTTCAAACATTTATTTAATTAGGCACAGACTAAACCAATATAAAATTCATTAACTGCAGTTGTCAATAGTTACTAACAGGTTCCCAAAGGCACTTTCCTTTTAATGGCTGCTGCATTCCTTTTTCATGCTTTGTAATTATAAATTAAAACCAGTATAAACTCTATAATAAAAAATAAAATAATTAAAGCATGTTGTTTGGCATTTTTTAAAAGACAAATGTGCATAACTTTGCAAAAATTCTTAAGAGAGATATGTATTTTCCTCTAATAGATGCTATATATTTTTGTTGTATTATGCTTTATGTATAACTTTACCACTTCTAATAAACAAGGAACAAAATTACCTATTCTAAAAAAATTTAATAATGAAGAATTTTATTTTTATAATGAGAAAACAGTCACTCTCAAAAAGGCTCAGTCTGCAGGTATAGTTTCTACAAGGCAATTGATTAGTTTCCTGCATTAACCAATTTAATCCACTAAAATTTCACATAGTAAAAGAAAAACTAACTTGTTTGCTAGGATTTCTTCTGAGATTCCTCTGTTATGAGCTGATGTAAAAAGTGCATGGAGGCAGAATTTCACATCCAAAAGAAAAGCAGCTACCTATTGTGCAGACCTGCATAAATAAGAGAAAATACTTTAATCTGTAATTTATTCATTCAAACACTAACCTTAATCACAGACTGACGCATTAGCAAGAGTTGCATTGCTTTTAAAGTAAACCAGAATGCAGGCCCTAATAAAAATGGAGGTTTGAAGCCCTTGCTGCATCTAACAACTACGAAATTGTACAGGGGGAGGGTCTCAGTTACAAGACTGAAGTCCAGCCAGTTATTACAAGATCTGCCTCATAAGTGCTGATGAAGGAAAAAGGCTTGCAAACTATCATCTAATCAAAATTGTTAGTTCATTCTTACAGCTATTGCTATTGTAGAATCAGGCTTAGAAACCATTCTGTCCAGAACATAGAAGCCCCAATGAGGCATCCTTTGGGACATTTTCAATACTTCAATATAATTGCTAAAAATGTAAACACAGAAATAACTCAAAGGAGTAGGTTTCTGCATTTCTTGATGCCTTGATGATCAGCATAAGTCAATTATAAGCTGTTAGCTCAAATTCAGATCTTAAGGTGAAGGTGCAGACTTGTAATGAATAAAGTAGAATTAAGGACAAGAAGAGACAAGTTGTAAAGAATCTTGTTAACAGGTGTTGAATCAACATGGCACTAGAGGCATTCAAAATTGAGTTTTACCTATAAACTAAACCATGCTTGATTTTATAGAGATTTATATAGGATGACCCAAAACCTACAGAATCTCAAAATTATGTCCTCGTTATAAACTCTATGAAAATTTATATTTTACTAATTTGTAGGACATTCACCTAAAACTTAATCTTGTCAAAATTCTAGCTAAGACTCTGGATAAAATAATATTGTCTGTAAATACATTGGAAAATAAAAAATTAAATTAGTTCCATGTTTTAAAATAGGAAGGGTAGAATAAAACCCGGTATGAACTTGCAAAAACAAACCCCAACAGAAGACCTTTTAGCGTCATTCACTCAATAATCAAGTAAATACATAAAATAACTTTGAAAAGTTCAGAATTGCAGAGAAATTAAACGTCTTGAGATCTCATGTAATCTACCGGGTAGCTGGTGATTATTCTTTTTAATTTCCTGGTCAATTAATCTTTTTAATTTCCTGGTTAAACTATGGTTGTCTTTAGAACTTAAAACTTCATTTCTAAATATAAACTAAATGCTTAATATCTAATACTTAAAAGATTAGACACTGATTTATTCTAACCAGAAAGTGTTCACTCTCCTCTGAATTTGTGCGTGAAAAGTTGAGTCTGTATGGTGTAACTCTCAAGACTAGAAATAACTTAATCTACAATGTAAAACAAAAGTACTAATGGTGAGAAAAAGCTGACATTGAAACAGACTGTGCAAGGAATTTCTTTAAGGCATTAATCAGACCTAAACCTGATTAAGTGTCTAATTGGCTTGATTACTGATGGCAAAAAGACATGTGCTGTATACCTGTTCATAGTAAAAGAGTTACAGAGGCTTCAGGAGAGTTGAATGGGCAAGATGTTTAAAAAACTAAAAGCAGTATTTTCTAGAGCGAAATTATCACCTGAGGAAGCAGATTGCAAGAATGAAGGTGTCCCTCCACCACCCAAGGCATCTACAGGCCAGGTACAGTTTTTATTGTTTAGTGTAGACTTAGTAATATGATGTTTTGTCTAGAAGGTATTTATGTAAGTAAATGTCAAAGGTTAGATTTTCAAACGTACTGCTCATGGTAACAATACATATTTAGCAAAATCAAATAAATGCCTTTATTCCCCTCCTCCCTCACACCTTTTCTTTATGAAAAAAATATAGATTTCCTCCTTTTGCAAGTTGCTTTCCAAATAGGGCTAACCTGAAATGGTACAAGCTTATGAGAGGTCTTCATCAACACTGCAAATGGAGAATTAGAAATACTGGTATGGCTGCTTTTGAAGTGCCGATGGATTCCTCTTCATCTTGTTCCCTGCTGTCAGAAAATGTCAGTATATCTTTTCTGAATCTCGGAATGGCGTACAGGTATATATCAGATTGCTTCCTGATAACTGATGGAAAGGAAAAGCAATGTAGTAGCTTTTTTAAGAAGTATTTTATTTGGCTTGGTTTTACAAATATAACTCCTGTTTGAAAAATACAGTAATTCATATTAGTCTACTCTCCATATTTTTTGTTTAGTAGTTCTTTACTGTAAAAGTTAACTCATTCTTTTAATTTTAATTAGTGGAATTTTTTTAAATGAGGCAGAAGGATAGATACTCCTTCACTTGTTACCTTTGAATTTTTATCTTTTCCTGATAATGTCCTAGAGAGTGTTTTGGTTTTTTCCAGTTTAACATTACCAAAACTTTACAAGGCAAAGTGGCAACAATTTAGGGTTTCACCAAATAATTAAGAAAGTGAACTGAGTTCTTTAGTATCAGGCTGAGCTATTAATCTGAATTCTTGCTTAATGAAACAATTGAAACTCAATTGAAACTTAATTTTAATTAAGCAGTGTCTTTTAACAAGTTTACAACAGTCCAGCATATACAAAAACTCTGACTTAACTTCTGGGATCCTTGATTTACAAGATTTACATACATTTTACAGTTTTAAATAAAACTGATGGAAACATAAATGTTCATAAGACGGAATAATTTCCTAGAACTGATATTTTTCTGAAGGTCATGGGTTTGTACAACTTCAAGAAGAGGAGAGATTTAATCCAGCTCAACTACAACTCAAATTTGATTTGCCACTATTATAAATGTGCAAAAAACCCATTGTTTGATGAACAGGCATATTCATACTGCCATCCACACAAAACGGCAAAAATGCCTATGTTCAGCAAACTTTGTACACTGCAGATCTGCAGGCAAAGTATTGTTCATACTTCTTTTAAAGTTCTTCACATCAGTTTTCTTGGGTCAATAAAACATTATCTTGAAAGAAGAAAAATTCTGAATCTCAACAGCTGACTTCTGTACAGCCTGATATCTCACTTGGCAAACTGCTCTAGGAAAAAATATATATTTAGATTTCCCTGGAGACATGGATTACTCTTTCACCAGAATAAATCCATACATCAGCACGACACTCAGATCATATCACCATCAGCCTCCACTATTACAAAAAATGTTAAGATGGAGGCAGATGGGTCAAGGATTAAGACGTTTTCTGCCTGCAAGGAGATACCATCTAAAAAAAAAAAAAAAAAAAAGAAATGCACTTAGTTTCTGGTAACTGTAGAGCACTATTCTTACTTGAATGTTCTTACACTGTTAGGAGGAAGCCTGAAACAAAGAAACAACCTTTACAACTAAACATCATACAAGTACATCTAGTATGCCCAGAGATTGATTGGGCTTTTAATTTTCATTTCTATATTTATTATATCTAATTTAATTACATATATGTGTATATATGTATATATTAGAACTTCAGTACCAGATTCTCTGAATAAAAGCAAACAGAAAAAAACCAAAGACTTTCATAGAAAAAGGCAAACCCCAAATTATTCTCAGAAATTCAGAGAAGGTCATTGTGTTTGGAGAGGGAGGGGTTAAAAACAGTACATGAAGACCTGAAATCTCCTGAAGTCAAATAGTTTTCCATATGCTTATACAATCTAATATCTTTCTCTAATAATCAGCATTACAAACACCAGGCAAATCGTTCTATCTGGGATAACAAATGCTCACGGGCTCGATTAGCACTACACTGTTACATAGTGAGGAACACCTAAGACTCACCGTGCACTTCTCACTCCCGCCTCCGACAGCCGCTCTGTCAAAGCCAAGATGAACCAAGGTACAGGTACATGAGGACTCGGTTCGTGGATCTAAGCCAGGAAGTGTGGGAGGAAGTTAATTTTTTTCAGTGAAAGCTGATACTGTCTCTGTATTTTGTAAAGACTGAGATCTGTCACTGTGGTAAGGTAGTCAAAACATACCAAGTCTGTTAGCCTAGCTGAAGGTTTCGGCAGAGGAAGGTCTAATTCAGGGATGCAGACGGGCTTGTGAGTGGCAGCACGGCAAGTAAGCCTTGGCAACATGAAGGAGGCTCTGGGAACATGCAGCAGCAGAGCTCCAGGCTAAGTAACTGGGTTTGCAGAGCAGATGTGAAGACATCAGTTTTTGATTTCAGCATCCGAGTCCTTTTGTGAACTTATCTGGAAAGTCTTGTCCAAGAACACACACAGAACACCCAGGAGCAAAGCTCAGTGTGTGTCAGCTTAGTTAATCAAATTCCTAGGAGAATGTTGCAGGCATCAAACCATACTTATTATTCTCAACAGCAAACATCTACAGTTTCTAATCATGTTTATTTTTTTTTAAGGGCGAAAATAAAAAAACAGATGAACCACAGAAAGCAGAGGCCAATAAGAAAACAGAACCTGTACCAAAGCAACAAGGTCAGTAATATGCTATTTATGAGTATTCAAAGATTATCTACACAAAATATATGTACTCTATACAGGGCTGTAAATAAAATTGTTCTTCTTCCAAATGCCCTGCCATGTGCTGATCTTATTTTTTATTTGTGGAAGAAATTAAGAACTCTGAATTCCTATTGACCACAAGCCAATTATTTGTTAAAGAAATATGAGTACTCTACAACAATAATAAAAGGCAACAAGCTTTCGAGCACACAGTCCCTTCATGAGCTTGTCCACTTTAATCAGCTAGTCTAACAAAATTTATTTCCTCTTACTATAAGCTGACTTCTTATAAACCTTACTTTAAAATAAAGGTATTTAATAGCTTAAGAAAAAAAATGTATTTTATACATTTATACATTATAATGTTTTTAATGTATCTTTTGGGTATACTTCTCATGTATTAAAAAACTGCAAAAACGAGAAAAACTTTAAACTATGGTGTTCAAACCTTTCGTTGAACAGCCATTAAAAAAAAAAAAAAAAAAAAAAACAAACAACAAAACAAACCCAAAAAAAAGCAATGCCATTAAAAATTATTTGCCATCACCATTCAGAAGACATCCAAGACTAGAAAACAGGAATATAGAGCTCAAGGCAGTAATACAAGGTAATTATTTGATGAAGTAGCTGGTTGCCGAAAACAGCAGCAGCTGGCCATGGCTATTCTGCCCCCCTCTCCCCCCACCTCCCTGTAGCCAAGCCAGTTTTGTGTATACCAGGGCCAGAATGACTACTGTTGCAGCTGCCAAAATAAAGTCTCAGGGTGGGTGAAGCAACAACTGTTGTTGGGCCATGTCCCCTCTTCCTTCCCTCACAGCTTCAGTGGTGCTGCCCTTTCCTTTTCCATTCTCAAGCACTGGAGAAAAACGCCGAGTTCAGTTCTCCTGTCACTTCATGCTTTTCATTTGGGAGAACAATTCAGGTTCATTTGACTGGACTAGCAAGGCATAGGCTGAGGAACCTCTATCTTTCTATGATAAAGATTATTTAAGGAGAGAGGAGCAACTGGAAAAAGACTACAAGGAAACTTGCATAATCCTTACTTGCTCTTTGTGTAATTGTAACAAGTATTACAATTCCTTTCCTCAAATAAAGAAACTTTAAACAAGGTCCATTTAATGCAATTATCTTGTTATATAATGGCTGTAGCACTAAATCAAGGAAAAACAAAATCTGACATGAATTAACTGTAGCAATAAGCCAACAACTGAATAATAAAATCTGATGTTTTGTGGCTTTTTAGCAATATTCAATCACAGATGCTATCCCACAACAGAACAAAGTATCATTACAGATTTTTTATATTTGTTTCCATCTGATCTAATTTTACAGGTTAATGTAATTCATCAATCTATATTTTGGGATACTAAATTATTTTTCTCTCCTTCTAAAATATTAAATAAGTGGTGGCATAGAAGCAACTACCTCAGCCATTACTTTAGGAAAATATAATAACATAGTTAGGGTGCATCTTTGTGGTTTTTTTTTTTAATACATTGTTTTCTGGAAGGTGATTCAAGTCTCATTTTCAACCAACCACGAGACAGTTTCTCCTTTTGCATGCAGCTATACAAGCCACAGAACTTACACAGCACCACACCTCAGGAGAAGCATATGAATTCCAGCACCCTGTATATAAGTCCTCACCATCTGAGCTGAATAAGGAACTCCCATTATCTCTGGGCAGAAAAGTGAGGCTGGTCTCAAGCAGTTCACAGGAAGGTCTAGATAAAGACTCCTGCAAAATCGTGTAGACAGCTGCTAGAATAAGAAAATAAGAATATCTGTAGATAAGCAAAGGACAAGAGACCAGTGAAAGCATTTTGTGATGTATGTACAAATTTGGAGAGAATTAGTAAAAGCACAGCCTGAGCTCAACGAACAGTAGTTAAAGGAAATCAGTTAAACGGAAAAGTTAAAACTAGTTAGGAAAAATCTTTTCCAAGATCTCTCATTAGTTTCTTTGAATGGTTACTTTATAACCAGAATAAAGCAGACGAGTAAAGCCCCTAATCATAGTCCCATTTTGCAGATCCATAGTCCTGAAACACAAACCAACAGACTGAGTAGACAGAGCTTATCTTCACCCCCTTCTTCTCACATGGCCAAAACCAGCTGTCACCTTCTCCCATTCTCCCAGCACTTCACCAGGCAGCGCGATGTTCCTAGGACAGATGAGAACTCAGCAGGAGGCACAATTGAAGCCCATTTGGTTAAAACTTGGCCACTTACATCACTCAGCAACACTTGGTACTTTTGGCTTCTTTGTTGGCTTCTCATTGCCTCATGTCCACCTCCTCAGTTGCCCCTCTGTCTCACTAGCTTGCTTTGTGGTTAATTCTCTGCATAATTAGTTCACTCTGTAATTAATTCTCCGTGTTTATTCAGTTCGTTCCATAATGGATTCATTTTTTAATTTACTCCCTGCATTTCTTTATGTACTTAACAAAGTGTGATTCACCTAATTATAGGTTCTCCATGATATTGAATCCAATTGCTATAGTTTCTCTGCATGTTTATCACCTCCCATAACTGACTGGCTGTATAAATGCTTCGCTTGTTTTACACACTGTTGTTCAGTAACTGTTGGGGTTACACTATTTAGAAGGCCTCGTCCAGCCTCCACCTGCTAGCTGGTGTCTGCATTATCATTCTCTGGATCACAATTTCTTTTGTCTTCCTAGCAGCTCCTTCCAGTGTGATTCTTTACAGCTTGCCCATTTTCTTCCCCTTTCTCTAAACACTTCTCAGCACCACATTTAAGTACTGCTTTTCTGAGGTCTATCCTCATCTCCTTCTCACTTTTCCCTCACTAGAAACTGGCCTGTTTCCAATGTTCTGTTTTTTTGGTCTTCCTACTTCTACTAAATCAAGAAGTGTCTCAAAGATTTTTTCCAGTTTCACAGACATATTTATGCAGCTTTTACGAAAGTCCCTATTGACATCGCTTTGTTCTTGGTAGGACCTGAAAGCTGGACTAAAACTATCATAGATATTTCTATACGTGCTACAATTGCACCCCTGGATCATAGACAGAATTTCCCATGTGGGAGATTACCATGTTAATTTTCAGTGATATTTAGTATCTTCAGAGACTAGATGCTCTGGAGAGTACCCAGAGGATACATAAAAGGTTATATACCTACCTGCAAATTAAATGCAAGTGCCATTCTATAGCACATGAGATTTTGGTACTTTTGACACAGTCAGAAAATCTATATCCTAAGTAAGAAACCCAGATAGAGTTTAACAAAAAAAAAAAAAAAAAAAAAAAAATACCACGACCAAGAATTTTAATCAGCATCCCTGAATGTGTAACACCTCAAGAAAAGGCTGCTCAAAAGGAACTTCAGTCCACTCCAGACTCTCTCCCAGTGAGCTCACTTCTGTTTAAGTAATCAAGGAACATTCACTTTTCCACTAAATGTTTGACTAAAAAAAACCCAAAAGGCAACAGAAACTGCTGATAGCTACCACCTTTCATATGTTAGCCTAGCTGTTCTACCTCCACTCTTTCATAATAAGGGAGTTCAAACCCATATCTCTCATGTTCCAGTCGAGTTCCCTAACTACCCACTTAAAGTCTGGACTAGAGAGATGTGGGAGGAAATTCTGTGGCCTTCCTATTTGCTGGGCCCCCGTGCAGAAAAAAATTCAAAAACCTGAGAAGTCTGAGAAGACAGAGTACGACACGGAGTCTGGAACTAACCTAGAAGTTAATTGCAACACTAACCTTGTAGGAGGAATGAAGAACTTTGATGTCAGTATGTACTTATATTACAACATTTTTGAAAAAATTCTCACAACAGGTATTTGACCCTATCAGAAATAAATAAGGCCCAGAGCCAAGACTTCCTCTTCTTAGAGGAAAGCTTTGATCACTAGCTGTTACATAAAAGATCATAGAATCATAAAATCATAGAATCATAGAAAGGTCTGGGTTGGAAGGGACCCCAAGGATCATAGAGTTCCAACCCCCCTGCCACAGGCAGGGACCCCAACCTCCTGGCCTGGGCCTACACAAGGTTGCCC
>KL254675.1:17884-29561 GCA_000699545.1 Podiceps cristatus | reverse complement strand
TTTGGAAGGGAAAGGAGGCTGCTGGTAATATCTAAAGGCAACAAATAAATAAAACCTGTATCTATGCGATAGCAATTAAAACAAAAATCACGTACTCCAGAGGCGTGCCCCTTGTGATGTTCCCTGTTCAGCAGTGTACTCGAGCACCTGTTTAACATTAATGGTAAGCATATGCTTAAATGTTTCTGCTGACTTGGGAGTTATGAGAAGTCTGCCTTGCACACACAATAGTCGAACAGCCCGTTTTCCATCTGTGTGCGAGCCCAGAGCACAGTGCTAGCCGAGCATTTTCCAGGTTAATTAGATTGGCATAACGAGATCCCTAACGGACTCTGTGCAGTCATCAGCTCTTCTGCGCTCTCCATCTATCAGGAGCTCTGCTTGAAGCTGTGTATCTTTTGTTAGTAGCTGAAACGGAATATTGCACTGTATTTCACCAGTGTGTTCAGATGGAAACAGAATTGAATGGATTGTGAGTACACCATAAATATCAATTTGGTTCCATATTGCTAGCATGAATATGCTGCATCCTTCAAATGCACAGTGTCTACCAAGGACTATTTAGTCTATAGAGCTACCAATAATGGCTGTGCTTTCATGAATTATGCATGTATTTGTCCCTAAACCTCACCTGACCATGATTTGGAGTGTTTAAGATTTGAAGGTGGCTGTAAGTATAAATTGCAAGCATTTTTCATAAAATATAATGTCCTTACATGTTTCTTTGCACTATTAGTCAGAGTCCATCACGCCTGTATCTACAATAAAAAAATGGAATCAAAAGAATTCTAATTCAATGCAAAAAGAGGAAAAAAAGGAGCTTGATGCTCTGAAGTCTTCCAAGAAAAGGCAAAATTGCATGAAGTCAAAGGTGATCTACCCATCTGTTCACTAAAGCAAGTGAAATGAGATGGAGTCTCATTGTAGAAATAAGGGGGTTATTATTTACCAAATGAAGAAAGGAAAATGACCCCACAGTATGCCTAGAAGCAACTTGCCAAGGTGTAAAAACGTAGCAGTGAGCATCATAGTAGCCATTCAGGCCTTTTGATGGGTTAAAATGAGGAGAAAAAGCACAGGCTTTTAGGGAGATATTAAATACATGAGGAGGAGTATGATCATTTTAGCTGAATTCAGTGGCACAACAGTTAGCTTCCCAGTATTTTCAGGGAGTGGCTGCCTTGGTTTCCTCTCAAGATTCCGTGTTTTCCCTGTTTATACAGTTCTATCACATTTGAATCTCTGGTTTCTAGATGCTTCTCTGGTATTTAATTCTCACGTTCAGGTTTGTTGTTTTTTTTTTTTTTAACCTAACCTCTTAAGTTTTTAAGGAGTTACATCCTTGTGAAGCATCGCATATTAACAGTGACATCACGGAAAACATTGAGACAGAGTGGGCTAATCTGCAGAACGGTGACAAATGGCTGTAGTGCTATCCTGAGCGCTCTGCTTCCTGCTACGTTAAAGAAGACACGTTATGAATAGATGCGACTACAGAAAGGCAGAACAATGGAAGGACCGGAAGGCTTGGGGCAATTTGCATTTGGGTATGGAGAAGCTTTCAATCTTCAGTCACAGTTTGAGTCTATCCTAAATTGATAGTTATTGATGGTTGCTAACATCCATTGCCTGCTTGCTGATCGTTGTGTGCTGTTGGAGGGAGAGAGCCCCAGCTGCATGAGTAATTGCTGTGAACCAGCTTGTGACCACACTGCTCAGGCACTCTCTGGAGGTGACTGATGGCGTCCATGTTGCACATCACTTGGCAGGAACCCCCCTGGTCCCCAAGTGGCCTCATTGTTACTGGAATTAAAATAATTTGTGTGTGTGTGTTTTCAGCTCGAAGGGCAGGATTCGGTCCTTCTGAATGATGGTTTTGTTCTGTGACACGCATACGTGTGCGTGTGGCACGCAGGGGTTGAAAGTGCAAGGGCTACAGAGACAAGGCTGGAAGAGAGTCTCAGGAGGAGGAGATGTGGCCTAAGTGCCCTGTCTCTGTGGGGCAGGCTCTGGAGTGGATGGTCTTTGTGAGCTGTGCCTTTGGCAGGAGCTAGCAGCATTGCTTGGAAAGCAACGTAGAGGTAAATTGCCGTGTATGATGCATGGATGGTCAAGTCCTGGCTCCTAGAGTGAAATAAAGAGTGGGCTAAATTCGTAGTCAGGACACACGCCGTCTCCACTTATGGGCAGAGTCCATATGTCAAAGAATGTTGCAGTTGGTGAATTCATGCACAGGCACATCAGGAACTTGCAACGTATAGGAAGTGTTGGATTGGAGGACAGAGTCTAGTTCCCAGCTATCCAAAGTAATCATAGCGTAGTGTCTTTGTCACTGGTGTACATAGGAGAAATTGTGCGTGAGGCTAGTAGAGTCCGTTGCATCACATAAGCTGAGCCCAGTAAACACATTTACTACCTGAAAAGTGAATTCAGTTATTGCTCTTGTGCCTTGTAAATGTGTCAGACTGGCACGTGCACTCCGCTACATTCAGTTCTTGTGCTTTCTCCTTTTGGAGATTCTCATAGTAAGCTGCTTTTCCTCTCATGCAACTAAACAGGTCAAGGCTTGTAACAGAAATATTAAAATTGGTATGAATGAAATACAGATGCAAGTATGTTTCTGTAAACACTGGAAAAAATAGTGAAATGAGTGTGAGAAGAATGACGTGTACTGATAATAAAGAACATTCCTCCCTTCTGTTGCCGAGATCAATGTGCTGCGCTGTCAAGCCCAGAGGTCTGGGCTCTGATAAAAGTCACATTACAGGCATCTCTCCAGCGCAAGACCCTGCTTTCTAAGGACTCTAAACGGCCGCGAGATACTAGTGCATCATCCACACTAGCACAACTGCTCCTCCTGTTAGGCCAACAAGGAGCTACACTATAGCCACACAGATGTGTATTTTTGTCAGATGTGCTCCATACAAGCAAAGCCAGATAATGAGGTGCAACCTTGCTAATACTTATGAATGCCTACGTAGGCAAGATTCTGCAGTAAAGGACCACCTCTTCTCAACTGTTGGCTCATAAAAGATAAGTAAGTCCTGCCAAAAAACTAGCTTGTCATTGCCAGTCAAGAAAACCCAACTGTTGCTACAAGAACTTAATAGGTGATATCCCTTGTCCACCGTGGCACAGGCAGATCATCTCAGCCAGCTCACTTTAACACACACATCCTGGTGCACGTGAGTGTGTGATGAATGAACTCTAAAGAGAGAATGAGAGTGAGTGGATAAAAGCAGCGTATCCAGATTTTGTTAGTAAATACCATCTTCTTCCATAAGGTCTTTCACTGGGGCTTGTTACACTAATTTCACACGTACTTGGGAACTACGTCTTTCCTTCACTGCGTGCTAACAGCAAGGGTCTGTATGTTGTGGCAGGTCACATGTGACCTTCCCTCATTCTCATATCGTATCTCCTGACCTCCCCACCATGTGATGGCAACTATGCCAGTGGAAGATGTGACTGGAAAAGATGGTAGCAGGGGGTCTGGAGTCCAGTGGTGAAATGTTGCAAATGCATGTGGCTTCATTTTTTGAACAATGTCTGTCTGTTATATCTACACCATTACCTTTATCAATCAAATTGGTAATTTCAACCAAGAAATGATGATTCTATGATTCTATTCAATGAAATGAAATCAGGTTTGTTGGGCAAGTCCTATTTTCCTGAAAACTGTATAGACTAACATTAATTATACTCCTGTCCTTTCGTTCTTTATTAATTGACTCCCATATCAGCTTCACTACTTTTCCATTCTTAGAAGGAGCCCTTCTAAAGGGAGACTACCCAAGCTGTGTCTTTTCTGTGGGCAAACAGGGCATTAGTTTTGAAAAGGCTGGTTGTAAATGCTCTAAGTCATGAAAGTAAAATTGACAAGGGTGGAGAGGAGCTGCAGGGAGCTGTTTTTTTGATACAAGGTGAGACAAAGCACCATCAGCAAGAAGGTCCATTCAAGATTCTGCATTGTCAGTAAAATGATAGAGCGTGGGTGTCCATAAGAGGATAGGAGAGTGTGAGGCAGAGCAAATTGATGTTAGTGAAAAGTCCTAAGGTGGTGGTATTGTTTGTTATCTATTTTGTTTGCAAGCAGTAGGAATGTATGCTGAAGGTGTGAGGAGAGGCAAAAAATGATATTGATGATTCTGTAGAGAAACAACTTTATGATGAGAAGAAAGGCACTCGCAATTCTCAGCTATAATGAGGACAGAGTAGGGTGAGAAGCAGAAGAATACTGATGCAGTTCTGTGAATGCTGCGCTGGAGCGGAAGCATGTGTCACGCAATCTGACTGAAAAGCCTATACCACATTGCTATGATATGGAGCAACTTAAGAAGTTGTTAATGCAAATGTGTCCTGCCACGGGGAGAAAAGCAAGTCTAGAGATTTGACTGTAAACGAGAGGAAGGACTAACCTATGGTAATGAAATGCAAAGTGTCTGATCAAAATTCAGCATGTTAATCTGAATAGTAAATCTTTTATATGGATGTGTCACTTGAGCCCCATAGTCTACAAGGTTTTCTTCTTACAGTATATGTTGTCCTTGATGTCCACTTTGATTGCACAGAATGGTAACATTTCACTGTTGCCACTTTGCCCGCCAGAGCTGCGTGGAGTCAAATGGCTTTAAAGGTTTCCTACTGGAGACTACTGGAGGCTCCAGGATGCGTAAGGCAACTGTGATTTGTTAAAATGGAAGGTGTCGGGCCTTTGCATGTGACTGAGAGAGTGTGATATTTAACCAGTGGGCACTGCATCTGATGTAGTCGTAAAAAAATGAAATTTAAAGCAAACCCCATATTTAAATGCCAGTAAGCGTAACGCTCACAGGAAGCCATGCTGAGCAGCAGCCGTTGTGGTATCCTCAGCTTATCTCCTTCATGCTGGCTTTGACATGTCGTATGGTTTCTGAGGAGAAGCACTGTCCTGCAGTGAATATGCTTGGATTGACATGCAAGAAATTTGACTTTAGAGGGAGTATGATACTGATTTCCTGCGTGACCTTGGATGCGCAGAGGATAGCTGTGTCAGTGCAGGGTAGCTCTACCACCTCCTTTTGTGGTTACTGCACCCTGCGTGGAGCTTCTCACTGGTCTTCACCTCTGTTCCCTCTTTGTAAAATAGAGATGATGATTTCCTCCTCTTTTTTTTTTTTTTTTTTTTTTTTTTTTTTTTTGTGTGTGTGTGTGTATATGTTTTGGCTGTGGTATTTTAAGCTCCTATACTATCTTTTTGCATTTGTTTAGTATGTAAACTGTCTTACTGTGCTAAGTTCAAGTATTGTCTGTACCATTATGTTAAATAACACAAATGTCGTATTGTGGCCAACCTTGTGTAGGTCCAGGCCTGGAGGTTGGTGTCCCTGCCTGTGGCAGTGGGGTTGGAACTCTGTGATCCTTGGGGTCCCTTCCAACCCAGACCATTCTGTGATTCTGTGATCTTCGATAGATCAATGACATTCAGTAAGAGATGATAGGAACATGTAAATCTGTACAATAGCAGTTGAACTACACTTGTAGAACAGGTTTATTCTAAATTACAAATAAAACCGAGGATAGTGTCTTCTATTCATGCCCATGTTTCTGTCTGAATCAGGGTTTTATTATGAATCTAAGCAGTATTTGTCACAGTTGGTGCACAGCAATTAACTTTTTTTACTGCATCAGGCAATATCCTACATATTAATAAATTGGTAATATTTCAGTTGATGTGAAAATTCTGACTGATGGTGGAAACTAGTATAAAATTTTCAGATCAAATATTTCTTTCTGTATTTGCACCATTAACCTCATATAAGAATATCATGGTTTCGATAATGCTTTGTTTAGAAAAAGAGGAATTAAAGCACTCTACCAAAGTCTGACATCTAGAAAAAACTTTGAAATGTAATCCTTTATGATTGTTTGCTTTTATTTTTTATAAATAATATGTGGAAAAGTAATTATTTCAGTTTTAATAAAATGAGGCATCTTGATTGATGAGAACTGAAATTTTGTTTACCGTATAGTTTCAATACTCCTTGTTTTCATCTTGCTTGGGAAGGAAAACAAATATTGAAATATTTTTTCTGCTAAATGGAGATTTAATTTCTTTTCCTCACCTTGGTTTTGCTTTTTAGCACATAATTTTCTCATCCATCTACAACCTATCAATACCATTAAAAATGTATTGTAAATTGAACTGACTGAAGAAAGCATGTTTAGACACAAGCAATTAGTCAGTGCTTAATTCATCCTTTGCGTATGCAAGACCACAGTCTCCACGCACAACTCCTTTAATATCCAGCATGGTATTTCAAGCATGAATTGACTCTTTCCAGGTTGTTTGTATAAACAAAGCGAGCAGGATTGGGTCTAGAACTGTCTACAGGATGGAAACATTATATTGAGGATTATCTTGTTTCTCTGTCTTCATCAGAAAGACAGACACCTGCTGTTTGAGATCTGTAATGGGTATCTGTAGTTTGCTTTGCCTTGATGCTCCGTTGGATCTGAGATGATTCCAGGGGAGTCATTACAGCTCTCACAATAAGAATGCAATAGCTCCTTTGCAGCCATGAATATTCCTGTAAAAAAGTACTTTCAAAGTCACTCATTACCAAGAGTGCACTAATGAATACTGAAGGCATCCTTAAAGTCCTTGGCATACATCATGGCTTGGTTTCAAGCAGACTGTTCTGTTTTGCCCATTCTCTGTATGGACAAAACTTTCAAACACGCCTAGCTGAATATGGCATCCAAATACCACATTGGGTAATCATTCCAGCTTCAGTGCCACCCATTTAGGTCGTGGTTCTCCATGCATATCGTATGCAGTTCTGTGTTTCAAGAGAAGCACAGAGAAGGAAATTATGCCCAGGGTGAAAGTACAGCTCATAAAGACACTCTTCATCCTGTTTTCAAGTAGTCAGACACTGACAGTGAATCTGGGTCAGGCAGCTGCTGAGCATCACGTTCCTATGACTAGTCTAATATCATCACAGCACTGCTCGTATAGATATATCAGAGCTGCTGTCGCACCCCAACTGCATTTAAACTTGCCCTTGATCACAGTCTCACCTCTGTTCATTTTTCTAAGTACAGTTTATTCTGTCCTTGTTTACCTTGCCAGATTTGCTGAGATGTGTGTGTTGGCTTTAGACAAATAGCTCCTAGAGAAATGCTATCACTTAAAGTAATCCTTATTACATGGTAGGGCTGCGTGGCTGGTAGAGTGTGGAGTCCGTTCTCTGGAGTGGGAGTTTGTGGCGAGAGATCTCAATGTCCCAGGGTAGCTGGCAGCTACCTACAAGAGTGGTGCCAACTGACTCAGAAAGCAGTTATGCACAAAAGCTGGCCCAGTGGTCTGCTGTTTTTTTCCTAAAGCAGGCACCTCCAAGTTTACACTGTAAGTCGTGAGCTTTTTTAGAAGGAAGCAAAAGAAAAGAAGAAGCGGCGAAGTGCTGAAGCATAGTACTCAATGAGTTCTTTGGAGCTAATTTGCAAAGGATTATTCATTGAAATACTGTTTCAGTTCTTACAGTGCTGTCATGGACTGCATGTTACTGCATCATTGTCTAAATTAACTCTGTGAAAGCAGCAGTAACAAAGTTAACTGGTTGATTTTCTCCCCAGCATGGAAGATCTGGCTTCCACCCTCCCTTCAGGCCTTTCCTGTGATCACAAGTGTACTGTGGGATGAAAATCATGCCCTTCTCATGGTTTATATCCCAGTACCTTTATAGGCTTATGGTGTATACCTAGGTCATGGTCTTATTTTGCTGTGATGTACAGGAGAGGCAGGCAGGCTTTGAACTTCACCAGGAGAGAATTTGGATGTTCAGCTCCGGTATTCCTATTTCTTACTGCCTTTTCACTCAGCAATGCGGCGAGGAGCACTTCTGTATGTATTTTCGCAAAATGTAATTGACAAGTATTGAATCGAAAGCACTGGATTTAGCTGCTATCGAGGTAGTTGCACATTTCTGTACACAAAAGCTGTCAAGGAGTTTGGGTGCCAACTGCTATTGAGAATGAGGTGATGTGGCTTTTTAAAAGTAAAACCAATACTTCATCTCAAAGCTGTAGTGCATAGGGACAATGTCTTTCTAGCCATGCTATCTGCGGTCTTCTCTGTTGTAATGATAAAAATACATGGCGATGAGCAAACTGACCTAAATAGACTAAAGGATGTTTTTCTTGCAAAGGATGATTTTGTTTCATTTCCACTTGGGCTGCCCCAGCACTGCACAGCAGAGACTTGTGGAGCTGTGAGTAGGATGGAGAGATCCTATAAATGACACTGATTATCACTTTCATAAATGACTCTGCATTTTCCAACCAAATGACCGATGAAGCAAAAGACATTGAACAAGATTTTTAATTACAACAAATGGAATCTGTGCTCTCTAATCAGATTGTTTTATAGGTGGTTATTATTCATTGGTAAAAGTTAAAGCAATTAAACTTCAAGCAGTCATTGGGCAGATTATATCAAGGAATTACTTCATTTGAGGGTTTGGGTGAGTTTTTTGGTTTTGTTGTTGTTGGGTTTGGGTGTTTTGTTTAATCACTCTCTCTAGTGGAAACTCACAGTATATTGATCTTTCAAATCTGTCTAAAGGTGAAGTATTAATATGGATGCCAAAAAAAACGCTGCAGGTGTTATTGTTACAGACTTGCAAACTTGAACAAATTTGATATTGGGTCCCCATTTTGTGAGACAGCAAAGCGAGCAGAAGGTAATTTAGGGGTTTCTATTCTATTTCTTTATTTCTTCTTAGCATGTCTTTCTTTATCTGCATTTCCTATCTCTGAGCTGACTTTATTACATCCTTTCTCCTTTTCATATATATCAAAGCTGACTGCTTGCCTGTCAGACAAGTGTGGAGAGAGTATCTGTTTTGGCTGGTTTGGAGACTAGGGTGTTCTGGAACAATACTGAGAGTAGATGTGGTCCCTCAGTTCAGCATGCAGCTTGTTGCTGATGCAGTATGATCCTGCTTTGAAGAATAAGGCATACTGCTCCTTTGTAACATATTTGTGCCAGGGATTTGCACTCATGCAGCTACTTTGGTGCAAAAAAATCTCTATTTCAGCAAACTCTAATTGACCTCATTGTGTCTGTGTTTACTCATTTGTAAAATGGGCAAATTTACGTTTCTCTGTCGCATGGAAGTATTGTGAGGCTGGCTGAAGAGTTGCTTTTAAAGCATTTGGAAATCCTTGGATGACAGGCACTATAGAAAAGCGTTGATTCTGTGCACTGTTTTACTGCTCTCCTTTTCCATTTTAAGTCCAGCTCAGCACTTAACGCCAAAAATGTTATCACTCTGCTCCTATACAAAAGCAGGTTTGCTCACTGGTTTTATTGAGAAGTGGTATTTGTATTCACCATGCATGCACACACAGTGCCTTTAGAAATTAGAGTAAAGCCACCTAATTCCAAGCAGATTTAACTCACAGCAGGGCACACCAGGAAGGTGCTTCCACATCCAGGCCAAATGTTGCCAGAATTTGTCAGCGGGCTTTAGTTACAGAAGCGAGGAAGAAAAGCAAGTCTGTAGTTTGATTGCTCTTCCCTTCAGGCCTGGTCATTTGGAATCACAGAATCAACTAGTTACTTAAGTGAGCTTTGAGCAACATTATGAGCATCCTTCTTAAAGGATAAAAGCTGGTGCTTAGAGGTTTTCCGAAAGCCTTGATGAGATTTGAATGCCTGGTTCTCAGGAAATAGAGTCATCCTCCGCGTGGCCTGGAAAAGCCCAGCCTGAACACTGCACCTTCAGAATGGCTTGTGCTTTGTCACCTTACCCTCTGGATCTTGGTTCCAAGGCGTTTCTTTGGTCGGGCCCTTTCGCGAGGCTAAAAAGTCACGACAGAGGGAGCAGTGGGTGAGGCGGCGGGTGGTGGGGAGGGGGAGCTGTCCCTGGTGCTGAACGCCGCCGGCAGCGGGTGAGGGCTGAGGACGGTTGTGCTTAGCGCAGGGATGGGTGAGCGCCTGCCCTCCTCCAGGTCTCAGCCCTCTCCTTGCCAGCCAGCCCATAGGGATTCATTTGCAGCTACCAAGTGATTGTAACAGAATACTGTGTGCAAAGAACTGTACAGGCTTGCTCCAGAGGTACCACGAGAATGGCATCTGCTTAAAATATGGCCACAATTAGCCAGTCAGGAGCCAGTCTGAAAATGCAGCCCTACTGTTCTCTGCTTTGTCCCACATCGGTGTGTTGCAGATGAATGGGAACATTTCTACAAGACCATCTGCCCCTTCTTATTCCTGTTTGGAGACTGTCAGAGCTCTTCTACTTGGGGGCCCTCAGCAAGGTTGATCTGATTTAGCTAAATAGTTGTCAACTGGCTATTTAAGCCACACGGAACTCTCATTCAGAATTAAAGTAGCCTTCATTTCATTTTATTTATTTTACTCATGAAGTGGATTAAGCTAAATTAAATTAAAGCTGTTTTAATTCCATATGGGACTAGCCTCTCAGATAATTAATGCAGCATAACTCATCCATTTACAAAGTAAATTTACATGTATCTTCCCGAGAATCTCAGTGTAAACAGGTTGTTAGTCCTCATTGAGAAAACCTATATTTGCTGTTAAATATACTTTGGAAGTGTGTAAAGTTACGAGCAAGTGCACAGCGTGGAGCAACAAATGGATAAATTCACATCCTAGATTAATTTGTAGTACTTTTTCCTCTGTATAGTCACAACAGGTTCTGTTGAGGTCTATAAGCATTTTCCCGTGGAATTTATGATCCTAGATTCCGCTTAGAAACATGATAATCACAGATTCATAAAGTGAAGGTGGAAGCTGATGTCTGATTCAGCAGGGAACTCTATGCACATGCTCAGCTTTAAATATAAAGGTAGTTTGATTGACTGGTTAAGAATTGTGCTGAATCAGAGCCAAAGTGCTGTGGCTTTTTGTGACATTTATATGGCTTCAGGATACGGCTGTTCAATGAAAACTTCAATGACAGTCTTCCTTAATAATTCAGAAGTCCCGATTTTTCTTCAGAATTACTATCAGTCTGGATGATACAATCATTCTGCTCATTTGAGTCCTGGCTGTGTAAGGACTTGTTTGTAGGAAGTAGCTTACTGATTACAGCTTTATTACAGGCAGCGGGAGCATTGGGCTGTAACCCCCTTTTTAATTAAAGTTGTTTATCATTTATTAAGGTTATTTTTAAACTATTTTTTAGTTTCCTGAGGGAACAGTGGCGTGCTTTCCAGCAATTTTCATTCAGTTACATTTATATATGTGCAGCTTTTACTACAGGAAGCCTCTCTTCATCATTAGGAGGTGAAAAACATTAATAGCAACATCATCGTGAAGAAACGCAAAGCTGTTAATGTACTTTATTGCAGTCACAGATTAATATTTCCTGGGGAAATAATGATACAAAAGGAATCATTGGGGAAGGCTATGGGAAATAATGCTGTACCATATAATTGCTATGAAATTCACACATTTTTGCCACTGTAAAGAAGTCCTCCATCACTAATCCTCTTTTTAGTCGTAAAACTCAAAATAACATTTTTAAATTAAAAAGAATGTCTTTAAAGATAAAAAATAGCTAAATGAATACCTGTAACAATTTACCTAGGCAGTTGAAAATTTCTAATATGAATGACTATTTCTCTTCAGCGTCATTGGAATAGCACAGAAAATACCTGTTTTGTG
>KL254675.1:0-17861 GCA_000699545.1 Podiceps cristatus | reverse complement strand
AGCTTCAGACAGAAATATCTGTGTAAAATCCAGTTACCTGAGATATGAGTGATCTGTCAGTGGGGCTTTAGGAAACATGAAGTATACTTCAAGAAGGAACAATTTTATTTAATGCATACATATTATTTGCTACTAATTTATACATTCTTTTTTCAAGTGTGTGGACTGAGGTTACAGATGTATTTGAATACGCTGAAAAACCTTAAACAGCACAAAGTTAATAACCTAAAATAAACTTATTTTAGTATCTCAGTAAATGGGGTTTAAAAGCAAGTCACAAAACCAAGTGTATTTTCCTAAGAGCTTGAAAGGAGTAAAATTCTTTCTATGTAAAAAGTTGTATCTTGACTGTAATTGCAAACCTGCAATGGGTTTCTACACAGATGTCTAAAGAAAATGCATTATGTAAAAAAAAGCTATTCCATAAGAAACAATTTGCTTACTGAAAATTTAAATATGAAATTGAAGCAGTTTGGCTCTGACCAGACATAATTTTCCTCATCTGAGGCCTAGGCAAAAGCCAAGGCTTTGAATGTGTAAATGCTTAAGTGCACCAGCAGCTTGCATTCGTGTTTAGCACTTGGAACTCACTGGAGAGTGTCACGTGCGGAGATGCTCCCGTGGGTGAGCGCCTGCAGGCCACCAGCGCAGGCCTTACACAACGGTGATGCAGCGCGTGTTCGCAGCCGCACTAGTCCCACCCTCCTCCTTTTCCGGCCTCAGGGATTGTGGCTCTGCCACAGCTGCTTGTGTTCAAGCTCTTACCCCAAAGCAGGTATCAAATCATTTTTGATTGCTTGTAACCCTGTAAAAAGTGACTAGTGACTTCAGCTATGCACGGCTAGAGGCAGGAAACAAGGCAGGGGAGATGGAGGTGAGACAGGACCTCAAGGTGGGGCAGAGGCAAATTTGGGATTAATGAAGAGCTGTGCCTCTAAATCTTACTTAAGGCCCTGTATTATGTAAGGTCAACCCTACCCTACAACCTGCTCCAATATTTCATTGTTAAGTAAATTGATCTAACATTCATGTCCTTCCTGTAAAGAAAATTCTACCATGGGAACTATTACAGCTTTTTCCTTTAACTACTTTATTCTGTGTTTTAGTACCAGACTATTTTAAATTAATTATCCTCTAATTTGTAGTTGAGGCACTCAGTGGCTGTAAGCGATAACATCTCCACAGTGCAGTTAATGTTATGCTGCTTTATGTATATAAATACTTCAGAAATGCATTTTTCTCTGATGTAAATTGAATTTTAATACATTAAACAGGATCATTTCTGTATAGTGCTTAGCAATGCATTCCAGGTGCTTGAAAGCAATTTTAGAGAGGGTGAAAAAAATTTCCACAGATCATTCATATCTTAAAATTTCTGGCAATTTCTCCAGTAGATGTTATAGTCAGTTAATACAAAACATCAAAATGGTTTTGAGTATGAATTTAGCTATTTGGGTGCAAAAACAGTGAAGTAATTTGGATTTTCTGGATTTTTGATTGAGCTTTTTAATGCAGGTTCAGTTGAGAAATTTTGATGAAAAACATATTCAAAGGTTAAAAAAAATAGAAGCACGATTCTCTTAATGTTCTAATATACAACTTTTTTACTATAATGGTGTGAGAGGAAGAATTACAGGAGCAGTTTCTGTAGGAAGCTTTTGTTTTTCTGGTATTCAAGGGGACATTTTAAAGATTCTTGGTGGAGGATCTCTCCACTTTTGGGAAATAAGGCCCAGTAAAGGTTGTGCTGGAGAAAAAATTTATAAGCTTGGTCTTTGGAATTACACTCTTCCATTAAAAATTGGCCCAAGATCTAGCATGTACTGGGATTCAAAAGAGCTACGTGATAAATGAATACTGGAGAGTAAACTTTGTGCTGTTAATACATTGTTCGTCTTATTAATCCATCCATAAGGAAAAAAAAAAAACAGAAGACACAGTTACTAGATGGGCTTTTTGCTCTTTTAGATAAAGCTCTAAACTTTTAAAGCGTTGTCTGAGACATTTTTATGCATGTCTTGATTGTTATCCCTCCATCATTTATGCTATAATGCATTACTGGAAGATCTGGAGTAAATTTAATTTCCTTACCAGCTGCAGTCTTTTCCTTTTGGCACAGAGTGATTACGTTTGTGTTTAGAATGAGAATAGAAAAAGCTTTTTGTAGGGCTTCTCTGACATGTGGTGTTATGCAAAGAACTGAAGTAGGAACTTGTCATGGTAGGGACCCTGTGAGATGGAAAATGAGACATTCTGCTACAGCAGCAGAGTTCCCATTCTCCAGCGACATTGCAAGAACTCTGAAGGAAATAACTTCTTTTTGCCGATACCCAGAATATAAACCATATTAATATTGCAGGCAAGATCACTGAAATTTTTAAAACTGAGAGAACAATCTGGGTTGTTTTTTATCAAGTCTTCATCCAGAGTGATGTAGTTAAAAGACAGCAAAAAGCTTGATCAGCAGTTGAGTGTCACAGATGTGATTACCAACAGTGTCAGGCTTAGCAACGCTCTCACTGAAGTCAGCCGGCATTTTCTCAATGACACTATGGGTATGGGGAACTTGAAAGTTTTAAATAAGCAGTTTGCAAATGCATGTCCCATGGGTGCATTTCAAAGAGTCTCAGTGCAAGAGCTCTACTATCTTGCCCTTCTTATAATTTCTTTTGATTATACCGTGCTAACGTTGGCTGTTATGGTATGTGAGGTAGGTATACTCCAGTATTGCTACTAAGTCTGTTTTGTTACTAGCAAGCATTTATCTAAGTCCTCGGTATGACTGCATCTTCACTTTGCACCAAGAATGTTTGTTCCCCTGACCTTTATGTACTGTAAAAAAACCCCTAGAAAACAGAGGAAAAGATAAAACGTAGCATGGAAACAGCAACAACTCAGCAAGCTTTGGTCTTTCCTAAATGCAAATCAGCGCAAACTTAGACTAATTAAATTCTGCAGTTAATGACAGACTATACAAGCCTGATTTAGCAGAGTCTTTAATGAGACCCTTGGGACTTGGAAAGCAGAAGCATGCTGTCCGATGAGGTTATCAAGATGTAGGATCACTCTCACCTGAGATTATGGAGCCGCTACTGGAGTAGGAGCCCAGGGCACTCAAGAGAGCCAAGCCAGGTTTCCTAGAGCAAACAAGAGCTAAAAGAAAGAGTAGAAGGAAAGCACAGCCCCCTGTCATTATTCCCCTAGCTATTGTCAGCTTACTCAGTCTGAGAGAAGGAGAGTTCTCCAAGGAAGCAAAAGATGAGAGTTTGAGCCTCTTCCAGTACGTTATGCAACAACAGTTTCTTGGGTTTTCCCTGTAATCAGAGGGCTGGTAATAAATGTGATTTCCTTTGCATTTTTGAGCTTTGAATGTTATTTGTACACTGTTCGGAGAAAGTTGCTTTCAATTTATTTTATTTCACCATGACAGAATTTGGTGTGATTTGTTAGAGATCTGCGACCAGTGCCATTTTTTGGCACTGTACTTCAAAGCGTGTTGCCAAAGAAGGTAAATGTGAGGAACAAACTGGTGCCATTTTCTTTGCATGTTAGAGTCCAATGCACACGTATGCAAAGGCCTTGAACTTTCTCTCTGAAGTCAGAGTTGACACTAATATCTGCAAGCTGTGAAATAGCTGTGACACGGAAAAGCATTCTAGGGATTAACATGCAAATAAGGGCACAAGTCTTGTGGTTTGTTTCCAGCTTCCCACGTCGGTACTGCTACAACAGCCTTTGGAAAGCGGAGCAGAGTTTGCCCACAGGATAGGTTTATAAGATCACTGTAGAAGCTTATTCACTGCTGTTAGGTCTTGTCACTCTGGTGCACTGATTTGACTTCCGTGCTAGGATCCACATTCTCTTTCAGCACAGCTCCAATTTCACAGCAAAGCAATGCCAGAGCTCCGTGAAGTGTAAGATTTGGGCAAAACAAACTAGCTGGTTTTGTTAGCTGTGTGTCATTAGAAAAACAAAACCAAACAAAATCCCCTGAAACTTAATAATTGGTTCTTTTACTTCTAAGCAAAGAAACCGTCTTCTGAACACATGGCAGACCACCATGTCATATGTTCCTTCCATTAATCTGCACTGACAGCCTAAAAAGTTACTTTTCTGCCAAGTCACCATAATCTGCATCTGGGAAAAGATAAAATAGGCACGTGCTGTGATATTCCATTGCTTGACTAGTGCTAAGCATCCCCAAAGCTTCAAAGAGAGGATTTGTTCCTATTGGCAGTTGTTCACTAGTGCGACATGGTTTGTAGAGCTGCTAGCACAGTAGGGCACAGACCTGAGTGAGGCTCTCGGATGTCCCAACCCAACAGTGGCTGCCATAACCTTTTTCCTGCTGCCCCATCTTCTGAGAGAGAGATAAGGTGCCAGGCTGAAGTACACATTCAGTGTTGCAAAAATACAGTTCATTTTCAAAGAGTAACAAGTAAGAGAACAAAATGTTGAGGGTGGAGGATAAAGCAGATATCTCAGTGTTACTTAACATTATACATTCTCACTTAGCTTTTTAAATTCAAAAGTAGCTTTGGTGGAAAGGAAATTAATTTGCTGTAAATTTACATGGTGGCATTTTCTCTTTGAGTGAAGGTTTTTCTAGGAAAGAGGAGTAGGAGTAAGGAGAGGCACTCAAAGATGTTAAGGATGAAGATCAGGAAAGGGTTCCTTGTGGAGGGAGAAGTAATATGTCCTTATCTGACTTATCCCAAGAACCACATACTACTTCTGTTAAAACAAAAGGAAACCTGGGTCTAATTCTTGTCTGGGAAAAGGTATGGGATAGATGGTACAAATAAATTCCTCATCCACCCCAAGCTCAATTCCCTGTGAATCTTTATTCCCTTGATGGCTGCCCACAAGAATTCCTTGGTCTGGTTCCTCCAGACTGTCCCTAGTGTTACAGACAAAGGTCTTGAGCCCATCTAGTTCCCCACTTGCCCCTTTTGTGTTTTGATTGTGGGATTTGTTCCGTTCTTCAGCTGCAAGTCCTCACTCATCTTCACTGCTTTTCTCCAGCATGATGGTGAAAGATACGCTCCACCACGGAGCACAAGGTGCCAGGGGCTGCAGAGTCCTGAGGAGCTGCCTAGTGTGTTGGAAACTGTTGGGAGAGTTCTTGTTTTCAGCTCAGTAAAATTCTGTTAACTGGCGAGTCTGACTGAACAGCTAAAGCAAAGATGTTGTGAGATGTGGAACATGATACAATCATTGCCTTTAATTATGAATGACTGTGTATGACTTCAGTGCCTGTGAGGCTTGAGTTACACACCAGGACTCCCATGGTGCTCAGAGCAGAATAAAAACACGGTAACTGCCCCAAAACCTCATAACTTGAGATTTACAATCCAACTGGTAGCAAAAATTAGTCTTCAAAATGACTATGGTGTCAGAAAAAAAATTCACAAGGAAATGGGAAATCATCACTCTGAAGACAGATGAGACCTGAGCAAATTCAGGTCTAGAAAGAAATCTGCCAGTTTGAAAGTAGTCATCTGGATATAAATTATTTTTTTTTAAGGCGTGTTTCATTAATACAGTGGTTGATTAAATATTCCTTGTGTCTGGTCCTAATTTGTTGCAAATACATTTTTTTTTCTTTTTCTTTTAAAAAGTTATTTTCTGAAGTTAAAATTTATTAAAAATCTTGCAAGTTTACCAAATAATCATGTCATTGCAACTACTATCAAAGTTAGTAATAGCTACTTATTTCCAGCATGTTAGTATCCAGATCTACTTTCATGAATGGAAAATGTTGAGAATGACTTTTTCTTCTCTTAAAATCTTTAAATATTGATTGCTAAGTGTGTGTATATATAGAGATGCATATGTGTGAATATATACATGCATTTTTGAATCCATTAGAAACATCTCAAAATGAAGCCATTTCAGTACTTCAAAACCAGCTTTTCATTTCTCAGCCAACAGGCTGATGAGATTAACTTGTCTGATGTACATCCAACGCTAAAGTAATACATCATTTCTCTACCACAGCATTAATGTCTAATTTTCATCATTTTCAAGTGACAGTTGAATTTTTTTCAGTACAATTCTGTTTTTACAAGGTTGGGCCTCCTGCTGGGGAGTAGAGTGCTGTATCACTGAAGGTAGATGTCAAAGCAAAGTGCTTTTTTTTTTTTTCGTCTTCTTTTCTGATAAGGTATGAAGCAGCCTTAAGGGCCTACCCTCCACTGGGAAATCTAAGTGTCCCACTTGTTCATCTACAAATGATGAACTATCAGCTGGCACTAGTGTCTTAATCCACAATCCTGAGTAACCCCGCTGAGAGAGAGGGTCTAGTCGGTGCAGCAGTAATGGCCGAGAGGTGATGGAATTTCCCAGGTGTGGTCAAAACTCAAGGCTGAGTGAAGCTCTCTCATTGTGGATTTTAGGACTATCAGAGCTTGTTTTTTTCTATCTTTGGGCTCAAGGGCTTTGTTTATAGTTTAGGTATTAGCTTTATTCAATGCTGTAATATCCATTTCTGTAAAGAGACTTGCAGCCTCATCCAGCAAAAAGAGGGGAGGATGAGGATCTGATTAATAGTTCCAGCGAACCAGCACCAGCTTTGAAGATGTCTCTTCTCACTGGGAAATCTCAGTATTATTGTTTCACAACTTACTGAAATTATAAACTGATGTGGTGTCACTTGTGAAGGGCTTTGATGTAAAGGAGACACCTCGGACAAAATAACCAATTCTAAAGCCCTGAAGAATTAACTTCTTGGGCCCAGTCCTGGCATACCATCGCTGCACAGGCAGCAAATAACCAATTCTAAAGCCCTGAAGAATTAACTTCTTGGGCCCAGTCCTGGCATACCATCGCTGCACAGGCAATGGTGAGAACTGGCAATGAAGGTGAAAACACGGCACTTGTTTATAAAGAGGAGTTACAGCAGAGTTGCTACAGGGTAGATACAAAGCTTGCTTGCAGTAATGCTCTGTGTTGCCATCCTGCTTCCGTAATCGAAATGGCATTGTGTGAATTTTAGAAATTTGTGCCGTGGTCCTCTTGACCTAGTGAGGGAGGATGTTTCAATATGGTAAGAGAGGCTAGGGCAGATTTGAGTGAACAAGTCTGCAAATTCCTAAGAATGATGTAGAGAGGGCATGTTAGAAGCAGGACAGTCTGCTGTTTCAAGCTGGGATTAGTTAAACTGAGGGGAATTTTTTTTTTTTTAAAAAAAGGCTAAACAAGGAGAATAAATGTTAGCGACAGGAATTTTTTGCTACTTTCCTCTTTTGCTCTATGCGCTTTGTTCCTTTTGGGGGTCTGATAAAATAATGCTTTGTGCTGAAGTCCTGGAGCCATTTTAATCAACTCGCTGTTCAGATATCCCTTGAGTGAAAGAGCTCAGAGCTGTCAAATGCAGTTACTCTTGTTGCGTTAAGAGTGCTGGAAGATGGAGGAGCACGGAGAGACAGTGGCTAATCCCAGTGTGGTTGAAGCAGGTGGTTCTGCTCAGAATGTGGTGCAGAAATCCCAGACTGTCACCTCAAATATAAATTTTAGAAAGATTCCTGAGGCTTTCTGGCACAGGTCTCCTGGGGGCATGACATTGTCTTTGTCTAATAAAAGCCAGACCCCAGTAAGGTGAGTGACAACTTATTTCCATATTTTTTATGAACTAGACTCCTTAAACCTGGTACCCTTGTTCATTAAAAGCTGCAGAGTTTAGGAGAGAAAGGGAAGTCGTCTGGATTTTCTTTTTACATCAGAAGTGACTAAAAGGTCATCAGACTTCCCTTTGTGATTTCAGCAATTTGGATGTCTCTTTGAACTTTGTTCCTTTTCAACAGGAGTTACTCAGTTCTTACAGTATGCTGATTGTGTGCTAGAAACAACTTTGAAATGTGCTGTGGGCAAAAGGTCACCAGACTACCAATTTATGAAAATTATTTAAATCATTCCTGTGAGGAAGTCAGTTTAGAATTCAAGAAATTAATTTCCTTTAACTAGATAGAATTAATTTTAGCCCATTTAGTAAACCAGAAAAGATAATTTCTTAAAAGCATTTAACTTCTGTGATATTTCTTGTCCACAGAGATAAAACTGCTTTTCAGAGGAGAATAAATAACCTCAATTCCAGTTATTCAACAGGGAAACTAAGTCAACAAAGAGGTGGACTGAGCAAGACACACACCAACAAATCATCTGCAGTTGGAATGTCTCTATTTGTGTTAGTTATTCTGGGCTTCCTTTATAGTCAGTGGAGAGAAACTGGCACGTTTAGGGTACAATTCCTCTGACCTGTTTTAGATATTTACATTAGGAAGAGAGGAATCCTGCCTCACAGCCTGTTGATTGTCAAGAAAGCTGAAGATGGCCAGCTCAGAAGCCTACGGTATCTACATTTGATCAGATAATTCCTGTCCTTAATCAGTATTTCATTCTCTCGAGTGATTTGTTGCAGTGTCTTAGTTTTACTTTATGGATAGTGAGTGCTTAGCCAAGGCTCACTGAAATCTTATGTGCAGGCATGCTGAAAATCGAGTGGTAAATAGATATTGGCCAAGTATCTCTAAATTGGGGAACAGTTCCCCTGACTCTTTGACATCCTCCACTTTTCAAGGGCCAGAGGTGAAACTGTGATACAGCTGATCACTACGTGAACCTCAGGGTGGAGGTCCATACTAGGACTGTTAGGCAGTGGCTGGTTTATTGATTATCACTTTCCTATGTAGTCATTAGTGACCATTTTCATACTCTTAAGAGGTTCCCACTCCGTGCAGAAGAACCTGGTGATCTCTGTGTTTCAGATCACTGCTTGAAGTTTTGATTCAGTGTTTGGCACCGCACAGGGAATGGTGGGAGGAATAGGGGGGTGACAGTGACTGACTGATCAGCTGCATTTGCCGTTTACGGCACATCCAAGTGCTTTCCTGCCCTGTCACTGCTTCCTTCTATCCTGCATGCGAAGCTGCCGATTCCTGAGGAGCAGTTTGAATGGCTGCACTCTCAACACGGAGTTTTGCACTCCAAGTCAGCCAAAGACTATCTCCCCTGCTCTGTCTGCCCCCACAGTTGCATGGTACTTTGCCTTCCCTTGCTCGGCTGTAGCGCTCATGTCCAGTGAGGTCAGCTCACTGGTCCAGCTGAAACTGAATCTGATTTTCTTTTGTTGGGTCTGGCTGGTTGAACGAGCTGATCCAATTCACTGAGCCACAGCATGACACCGAGGGCAACAAGGAGTGCGCAGCAAAGAGGCTGGAGAAAGAAGCTCTCCATTCGGTGTTGGTGTGGTGTTAGATGGGCTTAAACATGGCTTAACGAAGGGAGAGGGGAACCTTCTGGCTTTAAAGATGATAAATTTTTGGTTTGGTTTGGGTATTTTTAACGGTACTTTTTACTTAGCTGTGCTTGCAAGGCAAAATTAGCAGTAGTAATATAAACAGACGGAACTGGCTCGGTTCACGATAGCCCACACTGTGTGCATGGTGAAGAGTAGTGCAGCATGGCACTAGCCTGGCTGGCTGTGCGCTTCCTCTGCCGACGCCTCTGCGTCCTGCCTGTTTCTCAGATAAAGGGTGTTCAGTAGAAGAAATAAAAATAAGCGGGAGCTGCCAAATGAGTGAGCAGTGCGGCTACCTTGGAACCAACCAGGGTGAATGACGAGACGTGTCAATGGTTAATTGGTCACGGTAGCAATGCAGGGTAATAATCAACACAGCAAGAACTTTCATTTTCTGCAAATGAAAAGCAATATAAATATAAAAGATTAATTATACTTCTGTTGCTACATAGTCTTAATTTCAAAATAAACATTATTTCAGAATAAAAATTACTTTATTCCAGATTAGAGTGCATGCACTGGAACAGTATTAATTTACATGTAGCCGCGTATTTTTTTCTGCTTTGTAGCCACACCAGTTAATCTCCCCATGCAGCTGAATACTGAAATGGGATGGCTTTGAAGCCCAAATACAGCTGTGAGTGAGATGTGATACAGTGTGAAAATTGATCTGAATGTCACAGCTTGTAATGTAGAGGACACAGGTACCTGTTAGTACCTGTAATGTCCTGCTTCTCAGCCTCGGGCATGATGGAGTAATCACTTCGAAAATTATCCAGAGTAGAGGGTCATCTCAAACAATTTGCTAAAAATCAGTTCCTGTGTAGGTGTTCCCGCTAAGCAAGTAGCTCATTTAAGCTTCATGCTGATTAAGGAGGTCTTTCTATATACAAGGATATTAAAATGAGGTTGTTCATTTTTTTCCTAGTAGATTTAACAGATATTTTGTCTCTGGGGAAGAACTCTATTATTACCAATTTCATTTGTTAGCAAGTAATAAAGTTACATTTATTACCAAGTAACCAAGGAGAGAGTTCTGGTATCTTAGACACTCCAGGCACAGAGAATAGGCAGCTCTTAACCTAAAAAAGCGTGTGGTCTGTGTCAGCTGGATTTGTGGGGAACAGGTCAGGAGTCCACATTTTAGACTTCATACAAGTGTTAAGACTGTCTTAGGTACATAGAGCAGGGCAGAGCGCTTTAGTAATAGCTTCTGGGACATTTTACAGTGGTTCTGTTTGCTCAGCTGGGACTCAGCTAAGAGCAAAGCAATGGAGCAGGCGTGAAGTCTGGGGGCAGAAGATGAGAGGAAGAGGTGGAGAAAGCTTGAGCAGGTAGCATATTACTACACAGTGGAGGAAGTCCAGGCAGCACTGCAAGTGTTTCTGTGAGCAGTCAAACGCTCCTCATGTATTTGCTTCCAGAATAGTTTCTATTTTTCTGGGGTGTCTGGAAGACACTGCAGATTTTCCTGGTGTTCTTCGCTGGAGAGGAGACACCAAAGGGCTGCACGGTGGATAAACCATCCTCTGCTCAGTTCCTGGATCAAAGGAGAGAGAGGAGTTGTCCTCACTGGACATCACACTACTGTGCCTGTCTTTCTCTGATCCACCTCCCCAGCTGATAATAAGAAAATCTCAAGTAGCTTTTTTTTTCGGTTCACTTCCTTTTCACTACAGCAGTATTTCTCTTATTTCAGCTTTCACTGGTTATTGCAGGAATTTTATGGAAGGTAAAGATGTTGGTAATGTGGACAGTGTCAGTTCCGTGTAATTGCCTGGGTTGCATCCTCTTTATAGAGATAGCAGATGAAAGAAGGAGGTTGGAAAACAGACCTATAGGTGTTAAGTGAAATCGAGGCAATCACTGAGGTGTCCCAAACAAAAATGACAACATTCTTTATTAATTCAGACTGACAAACCACCTTCTGCCGTCCCGCTGACAACATGTGCCCCACACAGCATGTGCAGCGGGATCAGAGCTGATTCTAGGATGAGATTGCAAAGCAAGAACTACTGAGCCTGAATCCCAGTTCTGAGGGCTGTTCCCAGTGACTTGGAGGACAATTTCTGGCCTGCCACGTTTCCTTCATTCTAGGGCAGCGACAGCCACATACTGCCCTGTGCCCCTGCGTGGATCATAGCACTGACTGCTGGGAGCTCTAAATAATAAGCTCATGGGGTTAAGCAAGGGGGGGAGGGGGGTAAGCATGACCTGAAAAGGTTGGTTGGTCCACCCCAATTTAAATCATCACTTCAGGAAAAAAACAAGACATCATCGTTAACCTCTATATCCCTGTTCCCATGCAATGGCAAAGGAATAAAAATGGAGGTTATTAGAGGGGTCTGTAGCAGTAGTATTTATTGCCTGGGGACTTCACATCAATGCAGATAATAGAAAGCGTATTGATATTGGCCCACATACAGCTGGGCAGAAGAAAACTGTATTCTGGGAGAAGGGACAGTTTCTCATTCTTTTTTATAAAATGCCAATGAAATCATGAGCTTGGTGAGACCTCATAAGTATGGCTGTGGTAAAAATTATAAATGCTAACAGTTAAGGCTGTATTTAATTGAGCTGGGATGCTCTGGCAGCTTAAATGCAAAGTTGTTCCGTACCAATGACTGTCAGCACAAAGGATCAGTCTCATTTGGCCATGCTGTTTCGAAATGACGGAGCCCTTAGCAATGAAGAAAACTGCAAATATCGCTTTAAACCTTTGAAACGTGAGACAAACCTTAACTGATGAGAGCTTTTATTCTCCCTGCCTGTTGCAACCCAGGGAACAAGCTGATAATACCACTACTTACGTGTCACCTTACCGTTAAATGCAGCTTCTGATAGGCATCTGGCAGAAGCCTTTTTTATTCCCTGGCGTATATGATATAGAAGAGATGTTGAGTGTTACTCTGTACAGATGCTTTTCTGAAGTGTGTTGGTCTGGGGTTGGGTTTCAGCATTTCTGTATGAGGAAGAATATCTGAGAAAAATGCAGTGGTCACATATTTAGTCTTTTAATGAAATGGATCTCTCGGTGATAATATCTTTTGGAAGAGGATATTGAGAAAGAAGCAAACATTTGATTAGCACAGTCTTCCACCATTACCTTAAAATCTCTTATTAGACTATATCGTTTCTCTAGGCAAATCCAGGGACGGTATACATGTAAATTTATTGTTAATTATGGAGTCTGGGTTTTGTATCAACATTAGGTGGTAATTGCAAGGGATTGTAACTGAATATGTAAATTACTTTTACATCTATATTTTATTCCGAGAGCATGCTTAAATAAAATCTGTGCTGAGATGGCTGCACAAAGAGTGATTCTTCATTTTTATTGGTGATTTTTTTTTTTTTTAATTAGTACATATTGGCCAAATTATGATTGTCTTTGTTTTACCTCTACAACTATAAAATAATTGTGCCAATGAAAAAGCAGTTGTGACTCTTGACTCCATGAATTTTCTTAGGCAAGCTGGGAAGAGGGGCTATCTACATACCCCCAAATTATCACTTTTATAAAGAACTGTTCACTTACCTGCTTCCTGATGTAAGCAGATCATCAGCCATAGCTGATCGGGTAAAATTGCACAAAGGTTCTTGTAACAGAGTGCAATGCCTGTTAGCACACAGATACCCTGGTCCAGCGTGCCTGGGGTATTACAACAAAAATGTTGTGAACTTGTAGAACTCTACAGTTCTACAACATTATCCTATCCCTTTAAGTTACATGTGCTGAATGGAATAATTAGGTCAGTAATCAAGAGGTGAAACTTTGCTGATGGATAATAATCCACTTTCTGGTAATGGTTGACCCCCGTGAAGAGTCAGCATGAGTTGCATTGATTAACAGGATGAGAGACTGCAGCTTGAGAGGAACAATCCACATATTAGTGTAAAACAATAGACTTCTTGTAAATTGCCCGGGCTAACACATGAGACAGCAGTAATAAATTGATGCTTGGGCATTTTGAGATCTCTTGATGAAAAACCCCTCTATAGGACGAACAGCAAGCTACACTTCCTCACTTTTAACTGTCTCTAAGGGAAAGCAAAACAGACCAGTATGGCAGTGAAAAAAAGCAATGGACATTCAAGAAATGCTTGTCCATAGTACATGTTGGTACCTAAATTATTAGTCTACATAAATAATTTATGGCAAAGATCAAGAGTGGTGACACAAGACATAAATAATCTGCTTGGTAAACAACTGACCTCCTAGAGGCAGATAAGAAAATCAATAAACTGTAGCAGATAAAATCATATATATGTTTAATTTATGAAAAGTATATTCAGAACCTCCTTTGAGTAAAGTCTGAGAAGGTCCATGCTAGGCTTTACACTTCCACAGTTCTCAGACTGTTCTGTGACGTAGCTGTTACTGTACATTGTAACTGTACATTGTAAGACAAAAAAACTGCTGGGAAGTTTGGAATGGACTTAAAGCATCAATAAACTGTAGCAGATAAAATCATATATATGTTTAATTTATGAAAAGTATATTCAGAACCTCCTTTGAGTAAAGTCTGAGAAGGTCCATGCTAGGCTTTACACTTCCACAGTTCTCAGACTGTTCTGTGACGTAGCTGTTACTGTACATTGTAACTACTGACAAAAAAACTGCTGGGAAGTTTGGAATGTACTTAAAGCTGTGAGGTTGCTTCCTTGAACCCTCTGCATCCCTCAGATTTTCCTAGGTAGGTCTGGGATGACATCCCTGTGTAGAATAAATGCCAGAGGGGACAAGATCACAACACCTTGATAGTTTGTTCCAGAGAGTTCTTTGGTGTGGACTGTGGGGTAGGAACCTCGTATTTGTAATGATTTTTAGAAAGGAGAAGGGAAAAAAAAAAAAAAAAAGATGGAGTTTTTACAGGCGCCATTTCTTGATTTCTTGACTCTCATCATAAAGGAAATATCTGAGGAAAAAAAATAATTAAATATTGATTATGGAAAAAAATTCCACCTTACCCAACTTTGTACTGTTTTGTAATTGTGACAAACCAATTCCAGGAAGGAAAATTGTATTATAAAAGCAAAACAGCAGCAGCAATTATAAATGAAAGCAAATAGGAATAAAAAATGTCACAGAAAAATCCCCAGCAAAACATTTTTTCATTCATGATATGAATTTCCTGATGACTCAGGGATAGAGGGCTAGGAGCAAAGGTGCAAAGTTTGACAAAAGATGTTACTTAAACTGTCAAGACAATTCTGATGAGCCTGTTGACACTGCGTGGATACCTAATCTCACATGTGATGCCAGGGCCATAAATTTGAGCTAATTTATTCATGGAGAATTAATCTGCCAGTGTCAAATGTTTATTCCGAGAGCTCCCTTACTGATATATGGCCTTAGTACGAAACACAGAAATCTACTCAGTGAAAATATTTTTAGCACATTTTGGCAGCAAATGCCTCCATTCAATCATAATCGTAAAAGCATCCTCTTGGTCCTGTTGCGAATGCTTATTATTGATCAGTGACGCTTCTTCAGAGGGAGGAAATCCAGGTTCAGTGGGGGCGAGTGTTCTTGATGCTTACCGGGTCCTCTCTAAATCTGTTCCTGAAAGGTTCTTGTAACTCTGTGATCCTGGACACAATAAGCTGCCACGGGCACTTGGTGCAGCACGCAGGCTGAAGGACTTCGATGCTATGTATCGTGCTATACACTGTGTCGTGTTTTAGACGGGATGAAATTGTTCAAGTGGCAAGCTTACGTAACAGCCAAAAGTTGCGTGTAAATTTGCTTTGAATCTGGCAAATCACTTTGAACCCCAGAAAGGGAAAAGGAAGACTTGTAAGACAAAATGCTTTGCTTTAGCATTTTCCAAATGAAATATTTTTAATTTTCCTCTCAGAACAGTGTTTTGCTTTGTAGTTAAACCACATGTACTTACTTTCTCCAAAGCACAAAGGCGATGTGTGTTTAATGAAAACAAAGTTCATGTTTTCTGTTTCTTATTTATTTATGAAGATACAACAGCCTCCTGTTGCCAAAAACCTTCACCTTCATGCTTTCTACTTCTCTCCAATTAGTCACTAGCAAAACATTAGGAATTCACACAACTTAGGTTTTATTCTTCATGACCCCTCCTGTTCCCATCAAACTCAGTGGAAAACATTTCAGGGCAACAGTAAAACAGGGCTAGATCCTGTTTGTGTCTGCTTTAGCAACGCAGAGATTACCTGTCTTGAGTTCATCAGAAGTTCTGGTTCCTTCCAAAGTTGGCTGGGCTAACCTCGATTTTACGTCATTAGAGGAGGAGGTAATTGTAATAGCAACAAACTGTTGCTTTTAATAGCGTTCACATTGGTGGTTCCTGAAAGACTTGCGGATCTCAGTGGGAAGGTTAAAGGGATGAGCTTCATTCAGAGGGTGCTCTTAGTGGATGACAAAAACTTCTGTCCGCTCAATGGCTTTTTCAGGTGGAGGTGGGAGAAACTTCCAGTGATGAAGTGGCTAAATGCATTTCCTGAACTCTCATAGCATGACTCTTCTTCTCATTAATGATGTGGTTCACATGGTTTAAGTAAAATCTCATTGTCACTTTAAATGTTGAATGAAGAACAGAACATAAACAAAGTGAAAGAAAATCTGTTCCTTTTTAGGAAGTCGTCCTTTTTGTTTTCTTTTAAAAACATTTTTAGTATCAAGTCTTTAATCATTCTGACTTTGGATGTACTTTTCCTTGTCCATGTTTATTTTGTATGTTCTGTCTAATCTATAACAATTTGTGATTTAACATCTTCTTAAGAGTCTGTAGAGAGGATGTGCATTTTTTATGTTTTAGGGAGATGGCCTTTAATTTGGACATTACCGCCACCACCAGTCTATCATAAAAACCACCAGAGCAGTATTGCTTTAATCTGTCATGTAGTTCTGTAGAACGCTGAGGCTTTTGATATGATTTACTATATAGAACAATAATAAAGGGGCCTGATTCTATAGCATTCCTTCAGGCAAAGATCCCACTGTAATCACAATTGGCTTTGGGATCTACCCAGGGAGTGCTGTCGCCCATAGTGATTTCTATTGCTTTGCAACAGCTAAATCCTATTTTATTGTTTAGCATGCACCAATATTTCAATCCAACTTGTTCATTACTCCAAAGGGAAACTGAAATCAGATACATGATAGATCCATTTTAATCTCTTCCACGTCTCTAGGGTGTGTGTAAACTAGTCTCATAATCCTAACCTTCAATAATCAGTTACTCTCAATTTACTGCAAATTCCAAGAGATAGCATTAGTTTAAGGAAAATGGAGCAGCTTAGATCAACATTTTATTCCTAAATCAGACAATTAAATTCAAATTTGATCAAAAATGAATGATACCATCCTCCTCCTCTACAATTTTGTTAGTTTTTACACGCTGCAAGAATTAATTTGGTCTATAATAGTAATAATTTTCAAGAGATAAGGATCACGGGCAGTGTTTAGATGAGTTTTATTCCATTCCATGAGCATCTTTTCCTCCCACTCCTCCAAATTTGTGGTTTGGTAGCAAAGTTAAAGACTTTTTGGATTTCCCCTGCCCACACACATCCCTTATGTAGTATTGATTTTTTGTGCCATTTAAATACAGAGTTCAATATTCAGGTATATAAATGTGACGTAAATAAAATGGCATACTCTGCTGAGCCAAAGGGGCTATTTTCCTGGGAGCTGCTTTAATTTACAGTAGGCTTGGCACCAGCATAAATATCGTTGGTTTGCTATCACAACCAAATGGTAAACCACTTCAGGCTCATGGAAGACGAGTGGTCTTGAAGAAGAGAAAGGGGAAATGAGAGCAGAGAGCCGTTGCTGCACGTTGGGATGAGGGTTCGAGGCAGACGTATGGGAGCAGCCCTTCCCTCTGCCACATGGCTGGAGAAAGGAGGATGGTGGTCTTGAATGGGGGAAATGGTGATTTTTGCTGTGGTGATTGATCTCACCCTGAGGAAGGCAATGGGAGGCTGGTGAGAAGACCCCAGGGTGCAAGGGCAAGGTCATCCGAGACTTCAGCTGGAGCAGGGGCTGGGAGTAGGGTGAGCCTTCACCTGACTGGGAAGTAGGATTTTCCTTCCCTCTCCCACTGGCTTTGCCACAATGTTGGTGATGATTTCAGCTCAGAAGATGACCACCACCTCCTCCTCCTTCTCCTCGGCCTCCACACCTCTCAGCAAGCTGGCAGGTGTCCTGCCCTCGCACCCCAGCCATGAGCCCCCCCTGGCTGCTCAGCCTGGCTCCCTGCAGCCCTCCTGGGGTGTGCATGCCGAACCTCCCTTGATTTTGCCCACCCAGGAGAAAAACATCCCAGGGCTTTAAATATGGAGCAACTTTTCCCCCTCGGGCTCCGTCTCACTGCCCCGGGCAGCCGCGGCTGCTCTGCTGTGAGGAGGCGCCTCAGATGGGGCGGGAGGGGGAAGGTTACACCAACCGGACCCGCTTATAAATACAGCTGCCGGGAGCACGCGTCGTAAAACGGAGGGATAAATTAATCTCCGCGATGCAGTTTCGTTGTTCTAAAGACTGACAAATTACTATGGAAGTTGTATTTCTCAGCTTCCCCCCCCC
>JMFS01001334.1:0-11504 GCA_000699545.1 Podiceps cristatus | reverse complement strand
TAAGTTACCTCCAGCAATTATTCCACAGCCGTCATGTTTATATCAAACTTTGGGAACATAAATCCATGTCCAAGAGAGTGACTATTGCAGAATGTAACCTTTTACCTCTTGATTCTCACTAGAAATGGCTTACAGGGGTAGTGTGGGTAAGTTCACCAAGGGCAAAGCTGTGATTAAGGTTACCAAGGCTATTCTCAAAATTGTCTTAATTTGTGGAGACCAAGTGAGAGACATAGATTAAAAATATCTAGACTTTGTGCTCTGGACCCCTGAACTAGACAGGGGTGGCTAATCGGTACCTCGTTCCTTTCTGGTGCCTTCACCTGGCCACTACAGCTTTGTAAACCATGTAGACCACTCATGTGACACACAAGCCTCAATATACCAATGAGGTGGATTTGTGAACATCTTATCAGGCTTCCCCAAAGGACTCATCCATGTTTTCAACATCTCTGACCTTGGACTCACAGGGAGCACTTGAACGGAGAGGATAATGTATGATGTTGGTGTACATGCCTGCAATGTAAGGCACGTGCATGTCCTTATCCCACTGGTTCACAAGGCAGCACCCTAACAATGAGCAAAACCTGGTTTAACTGTACTCTAACATAATAAAAAAGTATCTTGATTCCACAAGGATATTTTAGTAGAGAGTAAAGGGACCTCTGCACATCCTTAACATTTAACATTTTCTTAAAATGAGCTTTTGATACAGTGTCCGCTGCAAATGTCTCTGAAGTACAATGCAATGCAAAGCAATGCTGCACAGAGACAGATAAGCTAATTCTGATAAAGTTCACTCAGGTTTTGGAGGCAGTATCACATTTACACATTGTTCTGCTTGAAATAATAGTTCCTATGTATATTAGGAGCCACTAGCAAACTGACAAACCAAGTTTTTCTCTCTTACATTTGTATCATACAACTTAGATCTTGCCACCAGTACTTTGAGCAATCTTGGATGAAATTGTAACTACATGAAAAACAATTGGATTTTAACTATTTCTTTCTTACAGATGGAATAATTATCTTCTAAAGAATTCCCTTTTAGAAGCTTTCTATAAGCAATATCTTCCTGAACTTTTTTTTTCCTGATATCCCTTTTATTTGTAATTAAATTATTAATGACAAAACAAAATATTCTTTAGTTTGTATTTTAATTCTTGTTTATGCTGACCTCCACTTGGCTTTGGAATGAAACATTCTAGGGTTTGGTCTCATGAAAAATGTGAATTTTTGAGTACAGATAAAAACCTGTAGATATTTCATAATAAATATTTGTCCACTAAAGTCTAATGTAAAATCCAAGAATCACCTAGGGGATTTAGAGACAAAATGTTCAAATACCATCTTCCAGTTCACCAAAAAGAAAAGCAATGGAAGATATGCTTTGTTCACACAGAGGTGAAAGTATTTTTTAATCTTTTTTTTGAACAAGAGTATTTTCATCTTAGCTGACATGTAAAATAGTTTTAGCATCTTCTCAAGATATTAGGGGTCCCACCCTGTGTTATTGAAATCAATGTCAAAATATGTACTGAAATCCACAGAAAAAAGACTTGTTTCACATCTGTATTAATTTCTCTATGGTTTTAGTTTTTATCTCCCTTCTCCCTTCATCTTTTATGTCCAACATGTTCCAAGTCAAGAAGATAATTGTTTTTATTATTTAAAGCAATTATGATTAATAATGCAATTAAATTTAAAATTATTTCCTTTTAGATATCTAGAGGGAAATTCATTCCTGTGCAGAACATCAGCACAAGACTTATGCACTACTGAGTTGGTTTTGGTTGAGATAGAGTTAATTTTCTTCACAATAGCTGGTATGGTGCTGTGGTTTGGATTTGTGCCGAAAACAGTGTTGATAATGCAGAGATGTTTTCGTCACTGCTGAGCAGGGCTCACACAGAGCCAAGGCCTTTTCTGCTTCTCACCCCACCCCACCAGCGAGGAGGCTGGGGGGGAACAAGAAGTTGGGAGGGGACACAGCTGGGACAGCTCACCCCCACTGACCAAAGGGATACCCCACACTGTATGATGTCATGCTCAGCATATAAAGCTGGGAAAATAAGAAGGAAGGAGGGACAGTCAGAGTTATGGTTTTGTTTTCCCAAGTAACCATTATGCATGATGGAGCCCTGCTTTCCTGGAGACGGTTGAACACCTGCATGCCCGTGGGAAGTAGTGAATAAATTCATTATTTTACTTTACTTGTGCATGTGGGTTTTTCTTTACCTATTAAACTCTCTTTATCTCCCCCCACAAGTTTTCTCACTTTTACTCTTCCAATTCTCTCCTCAGCCTACTTGGGGAGTGAGTGAGAGCTGTGTGGTTCTTAGTTGCTGCCTGGGGCGTTAACCACAACAACTACTTAGCATAAAGTTTAAGCAGTATTTGAGTGATACAGACATCTTGAGCTGTACCTCTACAAGGAGAAGAATTGAATTCTTATGGAATTAGTGTTTCAATAATATATCTCTTTTAAAATGCTATTGAAACAAATAATTTACATAGGTCATAAGATGGACATGACTGGTCTCCTTTGAAAGTAAGATAAAAATATTAAAATACATTTAACTTTATTTTTACTTTCCTATGTCATTCTGGTAATAGAGATCTTACCCAAATTCCTGATAATTGATTAGTGTGAAATAAAACAGCTTTGCAAAACCTTGTACATTTTTTTCTTTGAACATACACAAACACACGCGTATGAAATACGCAGTCTTCGCATACTTTTCTATGGAAGGAAGCTTTACACAGTCTTGCTTTCGATCAGCATAACAGCCCATCTCCATCAGTCCAACCTGACCTGGATTTAAAAAAAGAATAGAGGTCTCAAAGATAATTGCATTCTTGGAAGTATGATGAAGTAAATGCATGTGTAGGGGGAAAAGACCCAGCAGGGGCCCCACGTGAGCTGTCACCATACCAGATATGAAACAATCTAAAGGGAATAAAATCTTCCAAATACTCAGCCACAACAAGCTCAACAAGTTCTGTAAAGCTCTGAGAGCCTCATAGATATCAACATAATCAAGCATGAGATACAAAAATGTAAGAATAATTAACTCTGATGGGACTTTTTGTTTTTCCATTAACAACAATATGATGAAGAGAGGGACACAACAGTTTAGTAATTGAGCAGTTAACCCCAGGATGTTTTAGAAAAGCTGAATTTGAAAGAGGCCATCAAGCTAAGTAATTGAACTAGAAACCGGAGGCACACCATCTCTTTCAGGGCTAAGTATACAAAATCTTATTTTTATGTTGACTTCAGTCTTCCGTAACACCTTCTGAGGAAAGTCATTGTGATTTTTTGTTCTATTTTCATGTTTTACCTTTTTATTATTCCCTCTTTATTAATGAATACTCAGAGATTAACTGTTAAAGCTTAAAAAAGACAGAAAAAGACCCACAAACAGCTGAATATTTAATAAACATTGATTAGACTTGTAAGTATGCAAGTGCTACTATCAGCGTTACTAAGCAAGTATGTTCCCTATTGGCATCATTTCCTACTCAGAAAAATTTACAGTATATTCCATTCTTTCCACATCATGAGGTACTGATTTTGGCCAGAGACAGCTCTTAATACTTTATAGTGCTGGGTTATCATATGATATGGTATGATACAATACAATATGATATGACATGCTATGACTGAAGGTATTTAAACTGATGGTCTCTAATGTATATATCAGTAGATCCTCATTATTGTTCTATAGGTTCTCTGCAAATAGGTCTTTCTTGACAAGAACGTCCAAAGCCTTAACGTTTTTGGGAATGACTGTGACTCGCTATGAGTTTATATATCAGGGTAGGTATGTAGTTTTGCAACCATGTAACACTTTGTGTCTGTTCAATTTGTAAATGAGTCGGAGTCTTCAAGTCTCTTCTATATAAATCTATTTAACTAGTTGTTCTCCCCATGTATTCAGGTTTGTTTTTTTGGTTTTTTTTTGTTTGTTTGTTTTTTTTTTGTGTGTTTTTTTTTTTTTTCCCAATTAACTGAGGTTGTTTTGAACTCCTATCCTGTCTTCTAATACAAAAAATCTTTCCCAGTTTGTTATCTACTGAATGTGTAAAAAAGAGCTTTGCCATCTTCCAGATCATTACGGGGGGAAAAGTGTAGTGGCAATGTGTATAGGACAAACCACATTAGAACCTTGTTTGATAGCATCCTCCATTTTTATAGTGAACTACCCACGACTGTTCTTTGAATATACTTCACCAATGAATTTAGTATCTGCTTGGTAGTAATTCACTTACAATGGTCTGACCAGATACGTTTCTAACTAGTCTGTGCTAATTATTTTCTTTTATGCTTACAAACAAAAATCTGACTTCTGGGAATTTAAATTATTCCCCAAAAGATGCTTCCTCACTTTCCAGCTAATTCAAAGCTTGCGTTATGTGTTCCTGTTTCTTATCTTTTCATATCTTTCTGCATTGTCCTCAGTGGCTTTAAGATTTCACAGCCACTTCTGTGACTACTAGGTCCAGCTACACGTGTGGCACATCTCACTTGTCTGCATACTATCTAACCTTTCTTTTTCTCACTCAGTGCTGTCACTGACGGTAACTCTGTTAGCTGTATGTCAGTAGTTGAGCTTTGTGGTGAAAACTGATTCAGAAGACATCAATACTTCGGCTTTTTTGTGTTATCTGTTATTTTCCTTTGCAGTGATGGGTGTATGGACATTTTCCTTGGTCTTTCTTGTACTTTTTGTGCTTTGATAGTGTTTGGTTGTTCTTATATCCTGATTGTTGCATATCATTGTGAGCCTTGGATTTTATTATTGTGTCTTAAGCACATATTGACATAAGTTCTTGTTTGGCTTTTCATTATCCAGTCAAAAATGGTGAATAATTAATTATGATGAATTGCTCTAGAGACCATTCTGCTGTCTGCTTTTCCTAATAGATGTTAAAACAGTTAAAGTCCTTCATTACCACCAAATCCTTTTCTCTGTATGAATCACATACTTATGAACAGCCTCATATGCCTGAACTTTCTTGGTATATAGTAGAACACAGGTCACCACAATAATAACAAGTAAATTTTTTTCCTCTCTGTTATAACTCAGAAACAACATTGATAGTTGGACCAGTGAGCAGCATTATCTAAAAGATAACTTTTCCTACACAGCCTCACCATAATTTCAAAATAACACCTATGTTTCTGAATAAATATTCTAGTTGGAATGCTTCAGTCATTGTATTGTTATAACAGCTAATTTATAGTACTAATCTCCTATTAATATTTCTAGGTTGGTCTATTAATACTTGTAGGTCTCCATTTTATTTTCAGTAATAAGTATTAGTAGAATAACTTTCAAATATTCTGAGGTGTTCCTTCTTTTTCCATCTCTCTTTAAATTTTGACTCCGTGTTTCCACTTTTTCCAGAACTTTGTGGAGGATAGTGTTGTTTACATCTGCCTGAGGACCTTTGTTATTTGAAAGGACAACTTTAAAGGCCAACTATTATTTTAAATGTCAACTTTAACACAACATCCAATATGGCCATACATTTGTCTTTACGATGTTTCTGCACTGTCTCTGAGTAGGAGGACATGGAACAACATGGAACCTTCCAGCTTCTCCAAAGAGTCCATGGTGACTACAGAGTGCTCACATGTAGGAATGTTGGTAAGTAGCTGTGTTTGTACATTTGTTTACAAATAAGAATAAAATCTACAGAAAGAAGAAGGAGAGAATTCATGCTTGTAGCATGCCTTCAATGTTACTCCATTATAACATTATTGGTTTTAGAATCTGGTAGAAAGAGGATTTTCAGCTCTTTAGGAATTAATAATACCACAATTTTTTTAGTCCCTGGGACAAAATGAAGAGTAAAGAAATAACTGTTGACAGTGTGAACTACAGCCTTTTAAAACATTATCAATTCTGGAGTTCAAATACAAAATGATGAAAGAGGATATTTTGACCTTTCTAAAATGCTCACATTTTAAAGGTTTTTGTTTGGGGTTTTTTTTGGTGGTTTGGTTCTTTTGGGGGTCTTTTTTTGGGTTTTTTTTTGGAACTAGAATCTTATCCAAAATGATTTTTTGGTTGATTTTGAAGTAAAAATATGTTGGTTTTTTTGTTTTTTTTTTTTTTTTTGTTGAAAAATCTATATGTAAATACTTCTATATATCCTGTATTCCCATTAAAGGAGTATTCATAGTTAAAGTATGAGGAAAATTTATTAAAGTAAGTATCTATTTAATATTAGGTTTGAATCTAATGGCTGAAGCCCAAGAAAGCTGAAAAATAAAGGTAAGAAAAACTCCAGTCTGCAGAACCTGACTGCTTTGTCAAGCATCCTTGACAGGTCTTCTTGGGTAAGACTCCATGTTGGATAGAATCTGCCTGCTGGCAAGCATGTTTATGAATTTATTGCCTTGGGAGGGAGACAAGAAAGGACATATGAACACTGTCAAGTTAGAGATCAGAGAAGAGACTGAGCCTATGAAGGCAGCATTTTATCCATGTGCCACTGAACAGGCCCTGCTGTGGCTCTTGTGTTCAGAGCATGAGATGCTAAGCTTGGAGTACTTATGTGATCAGAGCTCCTTACAGGGAAAGGGGTGCAGAGAGCCTTCCTCAGCTCTGCCTGGGGTCTCTGAGAATGCTAGAAGTCTTGAATTAGCCCTATATATTGCTGATATTGTGCTGATATTCTACTCATCAGCTTGTTTTTTTGTGGGTTTGTTTGTTTGTTTGTTTGTTTGGGTGAAATATCTAATGTATGTATTCACAAATCATAACCAATATGCAGGAACTCATAAACTGGTTAAAGAAAATATGGAGTCTGTTTTTATCCAAGTATGAGCATAGGACCTGAAGCCTCAGGGGCAATAATGATTTTGTGCAGTGTGAAGGTGAAAGGAGAGTGCTGGACACAGAACAAAGAGGTTTCTTTCTCAAAAAGCAGATGCCAGGCACACATGGTATAACGGATGTGGATGCCCATGAAAGAACTTACACAGTTGGATAGGTCCAGACTTCGCTCTTGAACTAGTCATAAATGGCCTAATATGACCAGGTCTTTTTTCTTTTTTTTGCAGGATATCAGGCCCTAGAAGCAGGCAATGGCTTAGAATATAAAAGCTATTTTTGCTTCCAGGTAGTTGCGGAAGCTACATTGAGAAGGGGAAAAAAAAAGAGTCATCTTTAACTCTGAGAGATGTAGCATGATCTCATCACTAGTGATGAAACACCACCCTGTGGAAGGTGGAGAGAGCAGGATTGCAGCCATGAGTCCAACTACCATGAGTCAGGCAAAAGAGAAGGCAGCCTTATAGTAAGGGTAACACCTATAAATTTTCTCCCCACACTCCACATAAGTGCTAAGAGAAGAGTGGGAGCCACTGAGTTGCTCTGTCCACCACTCCCTAAGATGTGTGGCATCAGCACAGACCTTGTAGAGGGTGACTTCTGCTTCCTGTTGTGAGTGGACAAGACTTACCAACAGTGTAAGTAGCCATCAGGCTGCTCAGTTTAGCATAGACTCAGTGACACCTGTCAGTTAACCATCTTGCAAAGGGCAGACTGGAAATTTGTACCAGAGTATTGCTGAGGCAAAAATGTTAAGAGAGCCTTCATGACTGGGGGCAAAGCACCTGAATAACTGCATCCCCAGACAAAAATGCAGGATGGATTCAGTGAACTGCAGAAGACTATGCCCTAACATGTAGCCAGCTGGTTCAAATTGCTGGTTCAGTGAACCTGAGACTGAAATCAGGTGCACCCATGACACATTTTAAAATCAGACCATATGTCTATCCACATGTCTGTCTACATATTCCTCACCAAACTATCTATTTTTTTTTCATAGAATCATAGAATGTTTTGGGTTGGAAGGGACCGCTAGCGGTCATCTAGTCCAACCCCCCTGCAGTGAGCAGGGACACCACTACCTAGACCAGGTTGCTCAGAGCCCCGTCCAACCTGGTCTTGAATGTTTCCAGGGATGGGGCAGGGATGTTTCCAGGGATTTTTCCCTCTTCTAAGCCTTTTCCAGCAACTGCCCCTTTATTTTAGGCACATGTTTCAACTTAATCCATTTCAGTGTTGAACTGTTGTGCTGAAAGATACCTTAAATGAGAAATCCTATTCATTAGGTCATATAAGTAGTTCTTTGTTTTAAATGTATTTCCACAAATTTTGGTGGGAAACAATAACTAACTAGTTGGAATATTCTTGCTTTCTTTGGTGCATGTTCAACTAAGTCCCAGACAACAACTTTTTCTTAGTATTTTTTTTTTTTTTTTTCATGCATTTTCCCGCTCCTTCTTGCTCTTACTGCTTTTCTCTTCCTCTTCCCTCAAAATTTAGCATATGTCTCTCTCTTTTATATGTTGATTTACTTATTTACATCCAAATATTTTTTTGGTCCCTATGTCTTTTATTATGGTGCTGTGATACAAAGTAATTTATTGAGTTTGTATGAAAAATCTATTCAAAGAAATAAAGGTAAACTGGAAGAAGCCATCAAAACCTTCCAGACAAGTCTCTCTCTGATACAATAAGATTATAAAGACTCACCCCTCCATGATATATAAGGTAACTGAATAAGTTTAAATTCATTACTAGCAAACATAGGAGTTGCTGAGGCACAGTATAACCTTTCATGGCCTATAATACTCTGTTAAATGAACATGTATTATCAATATTCTTGTACGTACTGGGGAGAGGAGCCTGGAGTGAAGGAGTGGAGTCAAGCTGGGGAAGGAGGAGAAAAGTGTTTTCTCTAAGTGTGTAAATATTTAATTCTTTTGTTGCTTTTGTTTCCCAATACCCCCCAAAAAGCAATTTGATATTTATATTAAATGGCAAGAAATTAATTTCCTCAAGTCAATTCTGGTTTGCCTGTGACAGTAACCATTAAGAGATCTTCCTGTCTTTATCTCAACCCATGAGTTTTCTCACTCTTGTTCTTCCTTATGTTCTTCCTCATGTTATTTCTTTCCCAGGGAGGGAGGTGTGTGAGCGAGTGGCTGTACTGGTGTGTGGCTGCTAGCTTGGGCCAACCCTCTATATTATGCAATGAATGTTTTAACACTCACAGAAATGTCATGCAAAATGATGACATAACTGATTACTGAGCACCTGCATTTTTATGTCCTATGCCATGAGAAGTTGGGTTTTTTCCTTTTTTTAGAAGTTTCTTAATTGCATATTAGCACTATTATCTAAAAAATTAAAATCTGCTCTGCATTTCTCAACTAATGTTTTCTGCTCTTATAGATATGTTGTGTATATTTTTGATAAAATGCTGTCTAGGTTCACGGGAGCATTTGGAGGAAATAAAGAATGTTCTTATACTGATGAAATATTCATTGCCACTGAATACCTTTGCTTTGGTCATGTCTGTATCTCAATTAGCACATTACGTGGGAGATGATTTAAGATACACTTTTGTGCAGTAAGTAATTATAAATGATTAAAGTAGATGAAAGCACAATTCATAAGGGCCACACAGTGCTGGCAGAAACAATTGCAAACTTCTTGTGAGATATGCTTTTTTCAAAATGTCTCATCAAGGTTTTTCTGCCTTCTAACGCTTCTCTTTCACAGTTTATAATAAACACTAGTCAACCTATGAATCCAAATTCTCTGGGCCTGAATATACCTTCAATTACTGAAAGATGGCACTAAAGGTCAAAACTGGCAATTTTCAAGCATTTTATAAAATTATGTGTCCAACCTTTCTTTGAAGTGAACTGGGAATTGTAGCTGGGAGCATATTTTATCAAATGACAATGAAATATGTGGCCCTAGATTGCTTTAGAAGCTTTGAAATTCCAGGACATAAGGGACATTGCTTTTTTATGGAGCACTGATATTAAGTATTGCATGTGGTCAACAGTTATTATATTGCCATAGGAACCACAGGGAGTTTTGAGGTATTTTCCTTTTCTAGAATAGATTTACAAACCAGTCTTCAAATATTTCTTACATTTGGGCTTAAGAATTCATGGGTGTTGCTGCAGAGGTTAAGGCCAGGGATGGTCTTCAAGGGGAAGCACAGCTAAGACATAACCTTAAGAAGAAAATTTAAACAGGCTCTTTCTTCACACACACCCTTATATTTACTTCACGTCTCACACAAAGGAAGATGTGATGCCTATTGTGATCACTTCAAGGAAGAAGTGATCCCTATATGGTGGCAAGAAGTGGCATGATCCACTGCCCTGTTTGTCCATTGCACCTATGATACTCATTAAGATTTTTTCTTATAACAAGACTATAATTCTTTTTAAAAATAAGAAACAAATGTTTTCCATGGTCAATGATCATAAGGGAAAAAAAGTGCCTTTTTCTTCCTGGGAGGATTGTCTCAATTACAGGGAATAAAATAAACCTCCCATTGTTTATCAGATCTCCCTTCAGCTTCAAAGCAGGAATTGGGTATGTAGGATATCTCCTTAAAATAGAAATGTCAAGCCTAAGATGAGTTCTGAAGGACAGCAAAAGGTAAAGATCCCTCTTAAATACCATGGCACTGCTAGTTCATTAAGTTGGGACTAGAATTGTTAACTAAGTTGTCAATTGGTGCTGAGAAGGAATTATACTGAAACAGCACTTTGATATACTCAGTGGGTGCAAAGATTTAAATACCATCTTTTTGTACCTAATGAGAATTAGATATTGAACAAAATGTCTCAAAATGTCAGTCAGTAGAGCATGTGCTGTTGAGAAATTTTTCAGGAGGCAAGTAGAGAGACAGATTCGTTGTCCTTATACTACAGAAAAGACCCCTTTATATGGTCTTTAAGGAGCTATAATAAGAAAATGTGGTGAAATCATCATTGAGGAATCATCAACTTCCTTTCTAATATTAAGGGCTGATCCAAATTATAGGATTCTAGTCTGAGAATTAGGAACCCATTCTCGTCATTGTATTCCTCTGCAGTCTTTCTGTGTTTTAGTTTCTTACATATATAATGGCAACAACAGCAAAACAGATTAGATAAAGTATTTCTGTGTTACAATGTTTGTGATTTCAAAAGATATTTTTCCATCATTAATTGCAATGAGAAATTAAATATTTTTAATAGAATAATATTGCTAGATGAAATCTGATTTTAGCTAACTGTAATGTTGCATTTTAATATATACTACCTGTTTTGGTTTTATTTGATCATATTGTAAAAAGAATTAATAACAACCCATTGATCCATTAAGCATCAAAGTCAAAAGTAATAATAACCTTAATGTTTCAAAACCATTTTCCCTTGCAAATTAAATAATATCAAACCCTGTACAATTTTAACACACACACACACACACACAAATGTTGAACAATATTTGCCACTGTTCTAACAAAACAGTCTCAAGCTCACTGACAACACTTTCCTCTTTAATAATACCAAAAACACAAGAGCAGACTGTGAAGTGTTCAGATCGTAGGCTAACAGAGTCATATAAACACTTAGGCTTGATAACCAAAAAACAAAAAATGGGATATAAATCTGAAAAAAAAAAAAA